>RJWJ010025311.1:12500-23987 GCA_004363605.1 Indri indri
TGCCTTTTGTTTGCGGGTGAGGGATGCGCATTGTGGCAGCAGCCGAGCAAAGGGGGGAAATTAATTGCAGCCAATTAATAATTAATCCCCTTTAAACAGCTTTATTATCTCTCCTGAACGACAGGGATTTGTCTGATAACCCCCCGAAGACTAAATGTCAAGTTTAACCAAATAGTTATTGCTTTATCAACCCGAGTCTGCAAATAAATTAATCAAAAGCAAATCTGTCCTTTGTGCGCTCATTTGCTGGTAATGGATGGATATGAAGATTTGCCGATATTATTGTCTGTCATTCAATCTAACAAAGTGAACATTTATTGCATATATATTAAAAATTATCCCGGAATCGAGTGGCGCCGGGCTGCATTTATTGGAGTCTTCCCAGGGGTGAGGTCCCCTCGGATGGGGGCGCGTGGGGACGAGAGAAAGTGCAGGAGCGCGCGTCCCAAATCTCTTCCAGCCTCGGCGACTGTCGCAGCCCCCTCCCCTCCCCCAGCCTGTGCCCGGAGCCGCCTGTCGCGAGCCGGGGGCCGGGGGGCGCGGGGGGGCCCTGCCGCTGTCAAAACAGAGTCCTGGAGCCCGAGCGCTCGGAAGGGGACGGGCCCCGGCCGAATTTGGGGAGGGCGTGATTGAAGAGAGAGAAACGGGAGGGGGACAGCTCCCCTTTGTCTCCTCTCGGGTTACATCATTCTCTAATTAGGCATAAAATCGTCTGCATACACTGGGGCTGCGGCCTTCATAAACATCGCCATTGTGGTCCATAAGGACGCCATTGTGGTGGGGCCGTCCCAAAATAGACGCGGCTGCGGAGGGAGAGGCCCGGAGTCCGGGAGGCCCGGCTTTGTCCTCCCCCGGGAGAAGATGGATGGCAATGTCGCGCAGATGATGAGTCGGGACTATTAAATTGTCAGAAGGGCAAGACTCTTTACCAGCCCCCCAGCGCTGGTAGAAAATTCTAGAGGCAGGAGCCAGAGGGTCTTGGGTGGGAGGGGAAGGCCGGGCGGCTGGAGGAGGACGAAGGCTAGAGGCTGGCAGAGGCAGCGTGGCGGGGACTGGGGGCCGGCGCCGCGGCCTCCTCCCCGGACCCCGGCTTGGGCTGCCGTCTGGGCTCGGGACGCACCTGGTCGCGAGCGGCCCTCGCCGCCCGGCCCCATCGCCGAGGCTGGGGACAAGCCGGGCCGCGGAAACCAGAGGGGCGGCGGACGCGAACACCGAGCAGTCGAGGGCTGTGCCAGGCGGGGAGACAATTGTCCCCATTATTCGGAGCCGAGGCCCAAGCCCGGCCACCAGCCCGGTCGGAGGGCGCGTCGCTAACTGGATAGAGATGGATGGAGGCGCCCTGAGCCCCCGGCGTCGTGTCAGACCCGGGGCAATTACTGTCCCGCCGGGGTGGACGCGCTGGCCGCCACCCTGACCCCGGCGCGCAGGCCCACTGGCTGCCCGAGCCGCGGGGGCGACTCTCTCTCGCCTTTGCAATAACCCGACTGGACATAAATAACTGCCCCGCGCGTGTCTACATCTGCCTGACCTCCTGAACCCGCGGAAAATCTTGGTTGCATTTGGCTAAATAACATTTTTTATAGCGGAAAAAAAGCTTTTAAAACTGCAAATTCCAGTCCCCTATCTCGTCCGCCTCTAGTGTGGGTTCTGGTGTATGTTGGAATTCACGTTGTTGCGGGACAGACCAATTCGCTTCTACCGAGGCGGGCGCCTCCCCGCTAACGCCGGGCGCCAGGCTGCGCGGTTCAGCTGTCCTGAGTTTTCCAAGGTGCGCCAGGCAGTGTCGGGTCTCCAAAATCCTCCTTCTGGCCCGTCCTCAGCTAGGGTAGGGGGTGCGGGTGGAGAGAGGCTGGGGGCAGAGAAAGAGGAGAGCAGCTCCCACGTGCTGACCCTCTGCTTGGTCCGGGCTGTTTGCGGGTGCAGGGTTGGGGGGTGCAGGCTCTGGGGCAGGAGCAGCCTGGCGCCTCGCGTGCTCTTTCTGACTTGATCTGGCAAGGGGGGAAGTCACGGAAGAACCGCTCTGGCGCCAGGGGCTGCCCTCGCCAGGCGCCAAGGCAGCAGGGAGCTGGTGGTTGCAACAGGAGGGGAGTGACTCCGAAATTCCGGGGAAATCGCCTGGCCAGGTCACTCCAGCTAGCGGGAATGCCAGAGCCAGCTTTGCCCTTGGAGGCTTCCTCTGGGTAGGCGACGGGGAGGCTGGTGCCACTCTGCCTTCCTGCCAGCCATCTCCGGCCTGCTTAGGCCCAGCTGGCCACAAGTCAGAGGATCAGGGCAGGGTCTGGGAACTTCAGAGATGGAGGGCTCTCTGAGGTCAGGTGGCCTCTGAGAGCCCCAAGTGTGAGGCATAGAAAGTTTCATCCACCCCAGGCTGGGTCTGGCCTCCTGACTGTTTCCAATTTCTGCTCCTGCAAAAGAATTTAGGGGGAGCTGAGGCTGGGCCTGGCCAGAGTGAGTGGTATCGAGTAGGTCCTGCGGCCTTGGCTCTCCCTACTCAGAAGTGGTGGGAAGTGGTAGTTGCTGGAACAAGACCTTAACTTAGCAGCTGCATCAAAATAAAACAAAACAAAACAAACAGTAACCTCAGGATTCCAAAACTCTGGGGCCAGTTTTTCTTGTAACATATTTTCTTTCCATTCAAAAAAGGATAGTTCAAATGTCCAAATATCTTGAGTGCGGTTTTCACACTGTCAGTGTCATTGGAGGTAGGTCCACCCTGGTGTCTCTGATTAGCCTTCCTAATCTCATTCATTCATTTTCTAGCCATTAGTCATTCTTTAATCAATTCCACAAATGTCCGTGAGGAGATAATCCCACATGAGATTAAAAAAAGAAACAAACTGCACTCAGGGAACTTGCAGTTGCCTTGGAAGAAAAACTAGGTGTGGGGGATACATAAGGGTTTCTGATGTAACTTGTTTGAGGGTTCAGGGTTCAGGTTCAGCCTGGATGGACCACTTCATGACCTGGGGACCTGGGTCAGGCACTGCAGGAATCTGAGCCTCAGTGTTCTCATCTGTGAAATGGGGGTGTTGGACACATGCTGTAGAAGCCCCCTAAGTTCTCTAAGTGCTCCAAAACATGCAGTACAGACGTGAGGAAGATACCAGTCTCTGATCATGCCTCTGAACTCCAAATTCCAGACAGTGGAGAACAAACTATGTGAAGCACACACTGGATTAGGAATCTGATTGTCTCGGACTCTGTAAAGTTAGTTGGCTTACTTGATTTTTCTGAATCGGTTTCCTTTCATACAGTGGGAATAATAACATCTGCCCTATTTGCTCTATAAAGTAGCTGTAAGGATCAACTCTGATAACGGATGTAAATGTTTTGAAAACTAACAAGCACCAAGGAAATTAAAAATATAGACGAAAAGTGACTCTCTAGAAGACACCCCCAATGGTGATTGTCTGGAAGATGGGTTTCCTCTTTTGTCTGGCAGGGCAGCGAGTGGAGGAAGCTGACTCTTGGGCAGCAGCTGTACACAATTGGACATACCACTTGCTGTCCTGCTGTCGGGATAGGACTTCTCCTTGAGTGTTATCATCTCCCTGTGGACACTGAGAGGTCTTTTTCATGTATAGGTGAAGTCCTAGAGAGATCTAGCACATACAGCAGAAATACGAGCTTTAGTAAGCTCTGAATTTTAAGGATTCTGCTGCTTGGAAGTTTCCTTGACAATCAGATTTATTATTGATGGGGAAAAAAAGTGAGGAAGGTGAAAAAGTCTTTGGAAGCTTCTTGGTTGATCCTTCCTTCTGAAATAACACACACTTTTATTCTTAGCAGGAAAAATAAGACAAAAACCAAACTGTTCTTTTCATAGTATGCTCCTGGCTAAGAACTTTGTTAGCCTTCTTGGGTTAGGAAGGTGAGTTACGGAGAGGAAGTGAATTTTAAAAGAAACTTTACCTCCTTGCTGAATTGGGTGGAGGAGAGCCACAATGGGGTTTGAGAGAAAGGACTTTGACTCCTTGGAGAAAGTGGGTGCCTCTGAGGAAGAAATCTTGGAAGGGGGAAAACAGGGTGGGGATGAAACCCCCAAGAAGGAATAGGCCCACCTTTCTGCTTACTGAAGGTCTGAATGTTGGTAAAGCAGCTAGCAACTATTCATCCCTGTGGCCTGTGGAAATCTTCCAGCGGGTTCCCGATTAAGGAATCTGCCTTTCCTTTCATTCTCTTAACTTTTGTGTTAAATGTTAGCAACCCGATGCTATCTATTATGGCACCTTTATCACAGAACGTTGACTGAACTGGTTCTTTTATCTCCATTATGGGGCTGCCTTGCTTGCAGATTTATGCACTTTTGATATTAAATTCTTTCCATCATTAAGCCTACCGCTCTTGTTGACTTTCGTCGACCCCTGCCCTGGTCCCCGATACTTTTCCATATTTAACACTGAGACATTTTTCTCAGTGCCCCTCGTGGCTTTGTTGCCGTCCGTTTGACGGCTGTCCCTAATGGCCTGGGCTGTTTGCTCTGTTCTTGAACTTGGTGGGGTCACACATTCTTAAACAGTGATGTCCACCCTTGCTGTCCAGCTAACTTGCCCTGTGTCATAAGCTCTGCCCTTTCACTGCCCCTAACTACCAACTGCTCCTAATCGCTTAAACAAACACCTTCCCTAGGGTGCCCCGGGCCCCCTGAGCCTTTGGGGTTTTGTTTAGCTGCTAATGTTCTGCCCGGCCCACCGGTGGCCTGGCCTCGCTGACCTGATGCATCGCAGCTCTTCTCCTTGGAGCGCCTGCCTTGTCCAGAGCCCCCCGGGCCAAAGGCCAGGGTCTGGGCAGGACTGACCAGCTGCTTGAGGTGGCCACAAAAGACAACTTCAGCTTGGAGCAGGGAAATGAATGTATTCATTTATCTTTCTTTCCCCCCAAACCTATCCACCAACTCCATCTACTGCCTGGCTTGAAACAAGACAAAGGGAACATACTGGGAAGCGGGGCAACAGAGGCCCATCTCACACCAGAAATCTTAGCTCCCTTCTTGGGGGCCGTCTGTTCAGCTTCACAACACTTACAAGACCAATTTCCAGAATTGAAGTTGCCTGGTGTTTTGATTCTTCCTTTGCCTGTGCATTTGTGCCCTGAAGGTCCCTTCCAAATGGATACTAATTGTGGGGGCTGCACGCTGCTGGCTGCTCCAATGCCCCAGGGCCCCGAGGACCTGCTTCTCAAAGCCTTAATTGACAAGGACCTGTCTGTATTTAGGAGCAGCTGGTCCGGAGCGTTGGCACATCAGTGCAATCTTAACGCAGCATCCTAGCCCCGAGGAGGATGAGGGTAAATGTGGTTAAAATGAAGGAAGATTTATAGCCGGCCCCCTTGGGTAATGCGACAGAAGACAGCTCCCAAGATTTTCCCCTGCGAGGGGGTTCATTCGTCAGCTCCCAGCCCTGGTACCCGGGGAGGAAGCGCGCTCGACCTCTTATTACTGCCGGGGGAGGGGAGGAGGCCCAGTCGCGACAATTAGGCAGGTGACAATATTCCGTTCTAATGCATCGTCCCCGCAAATGGGCCGGGGTGCGCAGACTGTGACGGCTGTCTCTGGCTTCCGCGGGCCTCGGCGCCGGTGCCTGCGCCCGGGTCTGGCCCTGGGTCACCGGTGGCGCCGCGGCTGCGGAGGGAGAGGGGACCGCGCTCCGGCTGCGCGTCCCCGGGAACAGGGAGGCTTTCAGCTTAGACTCCGGGTTGGGGGTTTTAAAGCCCCGAACAGCGGGTGGTCGGGCCGCGGCGTGGACCAGTTTCTCCTTCCTGCGCCCCGCCGGGCGCGCCCCACGCCGCGAGCGCCTTTCTGAAACCTGCTGTCCCCGTAGATGCGGCCATTCAGCCGGCGACAAAGAAGGTTTATTGGTTCAAGAAGAACCCGGTTGTGTTGCAATGTGTGGGAAATACTTTGATGTCCGCCCGGTTCGCACGTGTGCACAGGGATAATGGGTTTGGGGATCTTCATTGAAATTTGAAGTTTTTAAAGCAGAAATTCCCTAACTTTTGCCTGTTTTTCTCAACTTCTTCTTTTCCTTTTTTTTATTCCTGCAGGAACAATGCCAACATTGAAGGCCTCGGTTGGAGTCTGCACAGTTGGAGATCTTTGGTGCCATTTTAGACATCTTTGGATTTCATCAATCAAACTGACTGCAATTTTCCATAAAAACCCTGAATTTGGGTCAGAAAGTGGGCAAAGTAGATAAAGATCATTCGAGCTGTCTTATAAGATGATAAATAGATATCCTTTCAGGCCAACAATGCCAACGTGCAGTTTTGTGAGTCCCTTCCATGGGTTCTGAATGCAGTGAGTCGAACCGATTTATACATGTTTTCCCATGGTTTAGGAGGTGTCTTTACATACTTGTCAGTAGTAGCCTGACCTTTCCCCCCACTGAGTTGCTAAGAGTGTTTGTTACTTTGGGTATTTTTTTCTTGTGTTGTGTGTGTATGTGTTTCCCATAAAACACACAAGAAAGGAAAGTTCTTTTTTCCTTTATTGCTCAAATCAATAGCATATGAGTCTGATCTAGATAATTCTCTGCAAACAGATGGGCTGCAGTAGCTTGTGAATTAGCGCAGAGATTGCATTCGTTCTGTGGTTGCTCATAGGGCAGTTGACGCCATGTTGGGCACCATGCTGGGAGGTAAACTCATTTCCTTAACGCCAAAACACCACCACCCACTGACACAGTGTCTTTCTTATTCTTGAACTTGATGAATAGACTTTTGTATAAGGTGGATAAAAGGGAAACCCTAAAAGAAACAGCAAAAAGAAACCCCAAAAAGATATTAACCCACTACCTCCAGAGACCTTTCAAATGTTAGCTGAAATAATTTCTGAGTCAATGCATCAGAAATTTTTACATCATTCTTCTTCATTATTAAAGAAATCTGTTTATTCAGCAAATGTTACATGACACCTCCCACTCACTGTCTCAGTTTAATTCCCACATCTTTGAATCATCTTGACTCTTCCCCTCAAAATGCTTTCATTTTGATAATCCCTTCTCTCAGTGTTTTTAGTTAGCCAGGTATTTTAAAGGTTCTTGAGGAATTACTGGTTCTTCGTGGAGAAACCATGCTTGCCACTTTTGGCTATTTATGAATTAATGATCTGATGTGTCTTCATGAGTCCATAGATCTTGTGGGGGCATACACAATTATGCAGTAAGTATAAAAATGTAAGATTTTTATCTCTTCTATCCATCACAAAAGCATCATCTCTTTTCTGTGCTTTGCTTTTCCAAACCCATTAAACATCAGATGTATGTTACAAAGCATCTATAGAAGAGAACATGGTACAGTGGGAGTTAATTACTGTTATTAACTTACTGTCTTTATTAGTTTTGAATGAGGCACATAGCTGTGGCTACAATTATTTGAATACTCTTTATTAGCTAAAATAATTTACGATTTTTGGACATACTCTCCCCATGTAAGATTTTAAATGGCAATCGGAGATTCAGAAAAAAAAAGTATTTTCTGGATTTCAAAAAGACTATTACAGACAGCAAATTCATGAAGGGAAAAACACAATTATTTATCATAATTATCTAAAACAAACATTTAAATATGTTTAATATTCTTCCTATTGCCCTTTCTCTCTTTTACTTCTAGTATTTATTTTAGACGTATCTGTGGTATTACATGAAATCTATTTAGTAAGAAGGAGAAGGGGGAAAGTGTAGTTGAAAGTTGTAATTTTGTTAGTTCTGTCCAATCAGGACAAAGCGTATCTGAAATCATTATATAAATGGAATGGTAGAATTGTCTTCATCATTGAAGTCTGTTTTATACAACTTCTTTCAGGAATCCATCCACCACATTGAATAGTCACTTATAAAATTTCTATTTTGGAATTTTAACATGTCTGGTACCTAGAATAAAAACCATTTGATTACTGTCATTTTTGGCAAGAGCAGAGTCTCTACTGATTAACAGAAAAATGTCAAGCAGTTACATGTAGTGCACTATGTTCTATAAATATAGTGTAAAGGACAAATGGAGAAGCATAAACTTAATGCTTCAATTTTGAAGTTACATTCTGGAAACATATTTGAGTCTCTGACCAGGGATGAAGTAATCTGGGCTCTGTCTGGTGCTGATTCTTCTAAGCATCATTGCAGACCAGAGAGGGAATATCTGGATTGGTTTGACTTCCCAGTTTCTAGATGAGAAAACTAAGCTTGCACAGGTAAATGGTGATCGTGATACACTCATGGCAGTGCAACTGTAGCTTTCCCCGCTCCTCTTCTCCCATCCCTTACTAAATCAGGGACATGTTTATCCAATTTTGCTTTCCACATTCACAAAAAAAAAAAAAAAAAAAAAAAAAAAAAAGAAGAAGGAAAGAAAGAAAAAGAAAAAAGAAACTCAAAAGGCATTTACATCCAGTTCTCCAGGATCTGCCTCCCACTTACAGCACACCCTTAATAAGCTAATGCTGCACAGGCCAAAGGACGCACAAGGTCAGTGCAATCGATGCCAACAGCCCACTTGGGGAGTCGGGCTCCAGGGGTTCTCCTTGCATGGAAGATTTTTATTCTTGAGAATTGTCTGTATAGTTTGCTCAATACTCCCATTTCTGTCTCTCTACTTACAATAAAATGAAGGAAATGAGGATGCTCCAAACAGGCAAAAAATTAAAAATAAAAAAAACCCCAGGTGAGCGGAAAAGAAGATATTTGGAGCCCCATCGTCCAGTCTGCCTGTAGATAAATCCTGAATTTATTGTATAATCCATTCTACCCTCCGCTTCTCTAGGTAACCACCATGCACATCCTAAGCAATAATAGAATTCACTTCATATCCTAATACTCTAATATTTTAAATCCATCCATTGACATAAATCCATAATTTCACAATTATCAATTATACTTTTCAAAGCTTATGTTAATGTGCACAATAAGCAGTGATAACATTCTTCTTGTTTTCCATAATGACATTCATTAACTTGCTATCATTACCTCCTCTAGGAGGGTGATTATTTTGGTAGTTATTGTCAAATCTTACAATTTCTGAAAATGATGTGGTTTCCTAAGAATTTCGAGGGGTTTAAAAGGTAATACAAAGTAAATAATTTAAACCAAATCTATATCCCTTTCTTATATGGCTGGGTAATTTAAACAAAAGCCATTTGGGAGGTTTCATGAGTTTTCTAAATGATTTGACCTCCTGGTCCCAGTCTACCATTTATATGATTTTTAAAATTGCTTGCTGCAAATCTTTGCAAGTGTGCAATACAATCTTACTTTAGAACACCTTCAAGTTTTAATAAGGATTTAATAACTCTGATTTAGAAGCAGCCAGAGCAAAGTTGTTGAATTTAATAGAGGCTAACATATGGGAAAGGTTTTAAAGAGCCATTGGCATCCAAGCCCCAAAATGACTTCCATCAGCAGGTATCCCGATGTTTATTTAATGAAGAAATGTATGAGCAGCTGCTGTTTCCCAATTTCAGATGTAGTTATCTTTCATTGCTCTGAAACAAATGAGGAAGAAGACCAGATTTTAGCTGTAATTTGGGATCATTCCATTAGATGTGCAGGGCTACACCAGCATATTCATAAACAAGAACAATGAGGCTGCTGTAAGGAAGAAAATCAAATATAACAACTCTGGGGATGGAATCTGTGGGTTGTGTTTTCTGATCCACTACTTAGTTTATGGGTCATAAAAATTTCAGATTAAGCCCTAAAAGCCTTGTATAGATAAATAAAAGCCCAATCTGACACCGATGCTTGGTTGACCTTGTGGTATTGTTGCCGATGGACACATGAGGTTAATTTCTGTCTCCTGGTGCATGGCAGGCATTGCCAACACCATGACACCCCTCTAACCATGCCAAGGAAAAATGTGATAGAGGATTGGGGCTATGATATGGCCCAGAGGCTTTATGGGGCAATTGCTTCCAGGACATTCTTACAGTAGGTGAATGCAGCTGCAAATGCATTGTTCCTTTTGTTCCTACTTAAATCCAGGTCTCCTAGGGATTTGGGGCTTGTATATATATTTTTTTCTTTGGTACATATCTGCCTTTTGAACAAATATGAATTAGGGAGATATATACTGATTGTTCTCTCCCATTATCAATATATATGCTGGGTTTCTTTAAAAAAAAAAAGTTGGTATTTGGCAACCTTAATAGTAGACTCCCTACTCTTAAGAGAACAATTATGAGAAACTTTTGATAACTTTGGCCTTGGGGATAGAATTAACTGCAGTCTTAGAACTTTTATCTGATGTTTCCAATGAACAGTTCCCAAGTTCGGTGGAGGAAATCATTTAAGGCTGGTAGCTCTGTGTCTGCTATAACAAGGCCTACTGTAATATATGCATTAAGGTTAAGTTAGAGTTCTATTTTTAAATTCTCCATATAAAAATGATGAGTTTACTTGGGAAATTCTTTTAAAATGCAAGAGTTTTCCTTTTCTTTTTAGTTTTATTAATTTTTAAGTGTTTACAGGTGACTAAGGTAAAGTATTTTTCTGACTTAGACTCTCACAGGCCCTAAATATTTCATGCAAATTCCTACTCTGAGGCTGGAAAGAAGAAGGGAAAAAAAAAGTAATTTGCTCTATTACCCAATAGCAGTCAGCTGTAATGACTTAGGGTAGGTGAGGGCCATGAGTTTTGATTAATCTATAATTGATCCGTATTGCTTGTTACGGATCTAGCAAATGGGCGTGCTGGTGAACTGATTGCTGCGGTTGAACACAGCAAACACCAGGGAAGTAGTTATTAGCTCAGTTAAAAAAGCAAGGACTCTGAGCCCAGCTGTTTTGCATCTGGGGCCTCCCTCTTACCAGCTGTGCGACCTTGGGCATATTACTTAACCTCTCTGCTGCTCAGGTTCCTCCTCGGGTTGTTACCAGGATTAAGGGATCAGTACTTGCTAAGTGCTCAGGACCCCTCACTCACACCAAGTGTCGCTTCGCTGCCGGACCCTTGGGAAAACAGCCTCCACCCTGGCCAGGAGACGTTCCAGCCCTGAGTGCTTCCGGGACTCTGCTCACATCTCAGCACCTTGACCTTCGCTGAGGCCGGGCTGGCCACAGGTCGGCGGGGTCGGAGCTGGTGGCAGTCGGGCGGGGGCGAGGCGGGGACTGCGCACCCAGGGGGTGGCGGAGGCGCGGGGAGCGGGCGAGCCCGGGTGCATGCTAATGAGGGGTGCAGGCAGCGCCCGGCGGGGCGCGGGGGGCGCGCAGCTCGGGGCTCTCAAAGCCTCTTTTCAGCAGCTCTGCGGGCTCCTCACCGGAGGAGTCCGGCGCGACATAAAAGCGCATTATGAAAATTATAATATCAGCCACAGAGCATGTCCACGGAGGCAGCCCTGCACCTTTGAGGCACTGAGCCCCGTGCGGCGGGGCCGGGGGGTGGAAATATCCATTTGAATTCGGGCCCTGAATGCGGGCGGCGGCCGCAACAGAGCCGCCTTTATCCGCGCGGCCCCCGCCCCTGGGCGCGTTCCCGGCGGCGGCACCCCGTCTCCGGGCG
>RJWJ010025312.1:0-24015 GCA_004363605.1 Indri indri
TTTGGGTAGTATGGACATTTTAGCAATAATGATTCTTCCAATTCATAAGCATGGAATATCTTTAAATTTTTTGTGTTCTCTTCAATTTTTTTCATCAATGTTTTATAATTTTCATTGCAGAGATCTTTCACTTCTTTGGTCAAGTTTATTCCTAGATATTTTACTTTATATGTAGCTATTATAATTAGTATTGCTTTCTTTGTTTCTTTCCAGATTGTTCACTGTTGGCATGTAGAAATTCTCTGTATTTTTGTATGTTATTTTGTATCCTGCAACTTTATTGAATTTGTTTATCAGTTCTTATAGTTTTTGTTTTTGTTTTTTGTTTTTTGTTTTTGTTTTTGTTTTTTTGTTTTTTTTCTTTGGTGGAGACTTTAGGTTTTTCTAAATATAAGATCACATCCTGTGCAAACAAGGATAATTTGATTTTTTTCTTTCCAATTCGGATGACATTTCTTTCTTTCTCTTGTCTAATCGCTGCAGGTAGGACTTCCAGTACTATGCTGAATAACAGTGGTGAAAGTGGCCATCCTTGTCTTATTCCAGATCTTAGCAGAAAGACTTTCAGTTTTTTCCCATTCAGGATGATACCTACTACAGGTCACTCATATATGGTTTTTATCATGTTTTGAGATATATTTCTACTAAACCTAGTTTTTTCTGGGTTTTTTAATCATGAAAGAATGTTGAATTTTATCAGGTACCTTTTTAGTATCATTTGAAATGATCATATGATTTTTGTCTTTCATTCTGTTGATATGATGATATACCACACTTATTGATTTGCATGTGTTGAATCATCCTTGCGTCCTTTGGATGAATCTCACTCGATCATGATAAATGAGCTTTTTAAATGTGCTATTGTATTTGGTTTGTTAGTATTTTGTTGAGGATTTTTGCATTTATGTTTATCAGAGATATTAGTCTGTAGTTTTGTTTTTTTGTGTGTGTGTATGTGTGTGCATGTTTTCTTGTTTTGGTATAGGGTAATACTGGCCTCATAGAATGAGTTTGAGAGTATTCTCTCCTCTTAAATTTTTTAAAACTGTTTGAGCAAGATTGGCATATGTCTTTCGATCCCTTTTCTCTGCTTTTCCAGTCACAGCTTCATTCTAAGGCCATCTTTCTTCCTGGTGCTGTAACTTCTAGGGACATATGATCCATCCATGTTAATAGTGTTTATCTCTTAACCATTAAAAATTTAAAAAAAAAATGGTGCTTTATTTTGATTGGGCTGACTTAAGTCAAACCCCTAAACTTGAACCAACTCTGCTACATGGGAGATAGCATTATACTAATTAGCATAGGCCAAATAAGGTTTGGAAGTGAGTTGATTCTACCCAAATTGAGAGGGAATGATTGTTCTCCAAAAAAACTTTGAATTGGTAAAAATGATAAAAGGGAAGAATGGAAGCTGGATACAGACAAATAAATGTGGAGTTTTTTTGTTTGTTTGTTTTGTCTTTTTTTTTTTTTTTTGCATTAGTGCTACTCAAAGTGGGCTCTGTAGACTAGTAGCAGTCCACTGTTAATATAAACAACAGATATATATATATAAAGATGAGATATATAAAGAAATTGAGAAGAAACATTTTTATACTTGTAGAGCAATTTGATATTGTTGAAACATGCAAGCGTGTGATTAGTGGATATGTTTAACTAAAGAAAATATAGATGAGTTCAGGAGTTTTTAAAATTGCCTGGTAAGACACTGGTGGTGAGAACCAAATACTAACAGTGTGTAATATAACCATGTTAAAATATGTAATATTTAAGGGTTAGCTTGTAAACTATGGCTCATTTATTTTACTGAAAAATAACTTAAATTTAACAAATCTGGCAGCAGAATGAATTGATAGAACTGACTACCGATGAAATTTTTTTTAATGTTTAAAATTAGAATATCACTTGATTCATTTTGTATAAAATAAAACTTGTATATCCTTGCTGTGCTTGAATTTCTTTAAAATGTCTTCTTCCATTCTCAACAGGATGACTCTGTGAGATGGGTTTGTCTACTACAAGAGTCATCAGAATAAAACACAGAAACAGTTTCAACATACATTATCTCTTGAGAATATTATTGATACTATACCTCCCTACAATAGACAAATCATCTATTAAAATATATACTAAGATAAATTAAGTAAAAATCAAGCTGATTTGTTATATCAAAATTTTAATATTGATAGCCATAGCATTTATTTGCTGCAAACATACAGGCATACAGGGCTAGAGTAGAATCTCTCTTTATCCCAACAAGAAAATGTTGTGTGTATAATAACAATTTTATAAGTTATTCATCTATTGCATACTTTCAATAAACTATGCACACAATTTAAATTTTTTTCACTCTGCTATGTTTTTTCTTATTTATTAATTTAAGTGTTATTTAAAGTTTATTAAATCTAATATTTAGAATGATAAGGCCTTACATTTTATATATTGTGGAAAGATATAATCTGGTACAATCAAAATACAACTCAGAATTTTTTATTTATTTATAAATGAGTAAGAAACAAATACTCTTTCTATGAATATCACCACAAATGACCCTGAGTGGCCAAAGTAATCTTGAACAAAAAGAACAACTCAAAGGCAGTACAATATCTGATACCAAACTGTACTACAAAACTATAGTAATCAAAAGCATGGGACTGTCATAAAAAGATATGTAGACCAATGTAACAGATTAGAGATCTCAGAAATAAATTCGCACATTTATGGTCAATTGATTTTGACAAAGGTGCCAAGATCACACAATGGGGAGAGGATAGTCTCTTCAACAAATAGTGTTTAAAAAACTAGATATCCACATGCAGAAGAATGAAATTAGACTCTTATCTCACACAGTAACCAAAATTCAACTCAAAATGGATTAATGACTTGAATGACCTAAGACTGTGAAAATATTAAAAGAAAACATGAGGGAAAGGCTCCGTGACATTGGCCTCGGCAATGATTGGTTTAGATAAGACTCCAAAAGCACAGTTAACAAAAGCAAAAATAATAAATGGAATTACATAAAAATAAGAACCTTCTGCACATAAAAGAAAATAATCAACAGAATGTAGAGACATCCCACTAAATGGGAGAATATATCTGCAAACCATACATCTGATAAAGGGTTAATATTCAAAATATATAAGGTACTCAAACAAATTAATAGTAATAAGACAAATAAGCTAATTAAAAATGGGCAAAAAACATCAGTGTTTAACACATGCATTTCTCAAAAGAAGACGCCCAAATGGCTAACAGGTATATGAAGAAAATGTTCAACATCACTAATCAGCAGAGAAATACAAATTAAAGCCACAAGGAGATACCACCTCATATATTTTGGATGGTGATTAGCAAAAGACAAAAGATAACAAGTGTTGGTGAGGATGTAGAGAAAAGGGAATTCCTGCACACTATTGGTGGGAATATAAATTAGTGCAGCCCTTATGGAAAACAGTATGAAGTTTCCTAAAAAGAATTAAAAAATAAAACTGTGATATGATATAAGAATCCCACTACTAAATATATATCCAAAGAAAATGGAATCTGTATGTCAAAATGATATTCTCACTCCTGTGTTCACTGCAGCACTGTTCATAATAACCAAGATATGGAATCAACCTAAGTGTCCATCAGTGGATAAATGGATAAATAAAATGTAGTGTATATACACACATAACAGCCTTTAAAAAGAATGAAATTCTGTCATTTGGGACAACATGGATATACCTGGATGACTTTATGTTAAGTAAAATAAATTAGGTACATAAAAACAAATACTGCAAGATCTCGCTTATATGTGGAATCTGAAAAAGTCAAACTCCCTGAAACAGTAAAATGTTGGTTATCACAGGCTGGGGTGTTGGGGAATTTGGCAGATGTTTGTAAAAGACTACAAAATGTCAGTTAGATAGGAGGAATAAATTTGAGAGACTTATTTTACATCATAATGACTATAGTTAATAATAATATACTGTATATTTGGAAATTGTTAAGACAGTAAATTTAAAGTATTCTCATCACAAAAAAAAAAATGCTATGCATGTAAGGTAACACATATGTTAAATAGCTTGATTTAGCCATTCCACAATGTATACATCTACAAAACATCATGTTGTGCACCATAAATATACACAATTTTTTCTTATCAATTAAAAAATGAAAAAATATGGCAACTAGTAAAAACATACCATTTTTCATTTAATTTTTCCAAATATTCAATATTTTTGTATTTTACAAAAACATTACAGTGGACACATAAAAAAATAAAGCTGAAATAAAAACTTAGTACATTACCACAGATAGTTTAAGAATCACTATTACACAAAATTGAACTAAATCAATGGTTTTCAAACAATGTAGTAGCATGTGCCCACTTACTTCAAAAAGTGATTTTTATTAATTTTATACATGGAATAAAGGGGTCCAAGGACTGTAAAACAGAATTTGCAAATCCCCTGAAAGTGATGCTCTCTCACCATTTGATTAGCTTTCAGTTTAACAAGAAGCCTCCTTTCATAGTAGCTATTTTCTGTCGGATTTTAAGATTTGTCCAGAGCTTAACTTCTTGATTAAAAATGGAGCAAATTAAAGAAAGTAATTCAATATGCAAAGTTGACATCCTCTTAAAACGCTAAGAATAACCCGCACAGAAGTAGAGATTGAAAAGCCTAGAATATTTCCATTCACTAATGAACAAGAGGCTGCCATGACTGATATGTAGCCCACGAGGCCTGCAGGATAAGTCCACAGGAGGAAAGGTTAGAGCCCATGAACAAAAATGAGCACTCATTAGCCTTAATTTTTTTTTCTATATATTTGAGGTGATAATATTGCTTTATACTTTTTCTTTTGTAATTTATGTAGATGTCAAAAGAGAAAAACACTGAAACATGCATATTGAATTAAAGGTACATACATACATAATGTATTGCTACATTTTATAAACATACTTTTTGATATCTAGCAACTGGCCTTCAGAGGCTGTGTAAATATTTTCAATGTATTTGTTCGCTGATAAAATTATTCCTATTTACTTTCTTAGGAATCAATTATTCTTAGTTATCCTTAGATTTAATTAACCATACTAAAATAAAAGTCATTTTTTTTGTTTTTTTAGTATTTTCTCAATTTTTTTTAAAACTGTGTCTTGATTATCAGAAGGCAAATACACCATTACAATAGAAAGTTAAAGTTTACCATTGCCCAGCTTGCTTCTAATGAGCACTGACTTCTCAAAGTCTCCTATTTTCCTTAAGACATCTGATTTTATAATTTCATATAAAATATTTAAATTCACAACAGTAAAAAATAAAATAATAATGTTTTGGGGTGGATCGTTTGAGCTCAGGAGTTTCTGTACAGCCAGAGCAAGAGCGAGACCCCATAAAAAAAATTAAAAGTTAAAATAAATAAATAAATAAATAAATAAATAATAATAATGTTTAAAACTGTGACTCAAAAATCACATCTTATAGATACTGACTTATCGGAAAATTTTTTAATGTCAAACAAAAGTTACTTTAACTAAAACCTTGCTAATATGGTTAAAGCGGGTTTTACATTTCTCTTCTGTGTATAATTCTGTTTTTATGCCCAAATAAATTTTGTCATTATGTGCCGGTCTGCCAAAACAACAAAGAAAACATTGAAATGTGTGTCATATGTGTATGTTTACCAATTATTGTCAAATGGTTCTAATATTTTTGAAGTGTCGTAACTTTAAGGAACTGAGAAACCCCAAGAAATGTAGAGAAATATCACCTATCTAAATTAAAATTTGGCTTATTTAATATGGCTGCCTTTCTTTTTTTGTTAGTATAGCATATTGTAGAAAAATCAATATTTATATTCATTCCTGTAGTACATAATTGAACTCTAAGATTTATGGATATATTTAGGGTTATGGAATTATTACATAGGTTTATGGAGGACACTTTATATCTTATGAGTTTTATGCACAAAAGTCTGGGAAGATCAATTACATAGTGCTGGCAGGCCAAACTAGAGAATGATTATATATTTATTCTAAAGTTGAGTGAGAGAGAGAAAGAGAGAGAGAGAGAGAAACAGAGAGAGATCATTTTAGCTTTCACTCTACTTTTAATAGGAAACTATTTAACCTTGGGCAAGTCTTTCAACCTGTATAGACCTCAGTATATATATCTGTAAATTGACAGGGCTGAACTAGATATAGTTCCCTTTGGGCTCTAAATTCTATAATCCTATGAAATAGGTATTGAAGATTAATAGAGTAAGAACATACTCAATGAAATCACCACTGCTCTGAATGAGTTGAGTGAGTGTATGTCTTACACGGGTGCCAGAAAATACATTCAATCAAAGCACATTTTGGCATTCAGGCAGAGGACACTTTAGCTCTCAGTCGTTCTTATAATCAACAAGCCTGAGGTAAGAATTCAGACTAAAAGTTCCTCTGTTTTGGCTGTGAGTAACTTCCTAAAAAAAAGTGACTCTCCATGAATAATTAAAAATAACTATTTACAGGTACATCTGCCAATTATTTGAGAAACAAAACTGTTATGTGTTAGATTATTCTTTTTTAATTTTAAAGGGAGGAACTATGTCTCTTATTTCAATCTCATTAAAAATTCTCTTCCTGTAAAGATGTATTGGTCCCAGTTCCCATCTCATTCGCTATCATATTTTGACATATCATGATATTTTAGATTTCTTACAATCTTTTCTTCAGTGTGAGATAGAGGTTGAAGAAATGATAGTGAGGATATAACAGCTATCTGAGTTCGGTTTTGTGCTTTTTTGTTTTTTGTTTGTTTTGTTTTGTTTTGTTTTTTCAAATGCAATAAATACCTTTATTTTATACATAGTGCTCTCCACCCAATTAAGCATCCCTCAGCGCCACCCCCCTACCAGTACACACACACAGGATCTGGATCCCTCTTCAGTTCCTGCAGGCCTGAGCAGTACCAGTAACACACCTTTTTAGTACCTTTGTGCTAATAGATCAACAGAAGAAAAATAAGCACTCATCAGCTTAAAAGAAAGAACAGTCGTAAAGCTCACTTTTACCATATTGTCTAGGTCTAGGTCATAGTAGGAGCTCAAAAAATATTTTTCGAAGCAGTTACCTGTGGCCTTTTTAAAATGGCCTCATATCTTTCTGTAATGTTGTTTTTGTTCCAATTTTAAAGCATGTTTTCTCTACTAACATGTTTGATCTTCATTATGAAAAGTGTTAAGATCATAAAACTAAGTTCATTTTTCTCAAACTAGCTAAAGTTTTGTTTGTTCATTTTAAGAGACAGAGTCTTGCTTTTTCACTTAGGCTAGAATGTGGTGGCTTCATCACAGCTCATTGTAAACTCAAATTCCTGGGCTCAAGCCATCCTCCTGCCTCAGACTCCCTAGTAGCTGGGACGGTAAGTGCACGCCACCATGCCTGGCTACTTTTTTTTTAAGAGTTGAGGTCTCACTCTGTTGCTCAGGCTGGTCTCAAACTCCTGCCCTCAAGCAATCCTCCCACCTTGGCCTCCGGAAGTGCTGGGATTATAGGCATGAACCACTATGCCTGGCCTGCTTGTCTGTTTTTAAGTTAAAACTCATCAATGTTGATACTGAACATCAAGGACATGCTGTTAACTCCTGAATCACATGTTCTTCTTAACAGAATTTAGAATATATGTAGATAGTAATTTTTATATACAACCTAGTACTACTTAAGAGATATGTAATATCTCTTACTGAAGTTTATTTATTCTCTCAGTCATTTATTTACTCAATAAACAAATATTTCTCAAGGGCTTACTAAATATAAGTCCAATTTTTCACGTTTACCTTTATGCTTGCTTTAAATCTAAGGTTACTATTATGTAGGTTCAATGGTAATAGAAAATTAGCCCAAAAAGAATCCTGCTTGCATGAACAATATGGGAAACAAAGATTGAAACTTAAATCTATCTCTTATTTTTGTCTAACATTTTATAAAATCTGTTAACACTTACTTAATTCTCAATTATCAATGATATTATTATTGAGGCTATTATTACTTTTTGGTAACTCAAACACTATAAGTCATAGAAGCAAAAGTGACAGGAACAATTGAAATCCACAGGTCTAACTCTAAATCTAATGCTTTCTGTGTGTACTACACTATCAGAAGCCCCAAATGATCACTTCTTTTTCAGGCATACATAAAACCTTGTGAAATTGCACAGAAGTCTGTCATGGGATCATATAGAAGAAAGTGTCATACATGCAATAAATAGCATTTTCATCTAACAAGGAGAAATGCGAATTCTGCCACGGAAAAATACATTCCACATTGAATAACAACAAAAAATAAAGCAGGAAATCAGGAAATTGAAAAATAGGTGTGGGAAACATCACCTAATTTCTTTTAAATGGAATATTGAATAATATCAGGAAACAACGCAACACAAATTGGAAAATCAGACTAGGTCCTGTGTGTCGAGTGCCTTAAATAGTAAGTTAAAGTTGTTTTTGTTTTTCTAAATGTATAAAGAAATCATTAATACTATTTTTGTCTAGAAGGGAATAGTAAGTTCAGAAAAGTGTGTCCTACAACTTTCTAGGATGTGGTTTTAATATAGATTGGAATGGGAAAAAAAAAAAAAAAGACTAGAGATACTGATTAGTTTCATTGGTCTTACAGAAGTACCTGAACCATTTGGAAACAGAAATAAAAGAGTATGGAGTGGTGTATGTGAGTAATCATCGAGATGAAGACCAAGACTCTGAGTCTTCAAGTTTTGGAGATTAGAAAAATGATGGAGACATAAATGTAGAAATAGATTTAGGAAGAAAGAAAAGTTTAATTTGGTACACATTGACTTTGCGATGTTAGTGGATCATCCAAACAAGAGGTGATAAACAAGGACTTAGAAGTATATTAAGGTATTTTTCAATTCCTTTAAACTTTGTTAATTCCTTAAAGGCATGACCTTTCTTGTATTCTAAACCATAATCACAGAGCCTCAGAGTGATATGTGCCTAATATTTCCTTTATTGAATAGATTCTAGACCGATCATAGCTGACCCTTTCCAGTCAACAAAGATCAATCTGCTAAAACATTCTCTCCACTACAAAATAAGCAGTACAACTGCCTCTTTTGTGTGCTGTCTCTAGCATGCATATTTCTAAGCAGGCATCCATACTTATATATTTGAAATAACTGTCTCTTCCTACTAATCTATGCACACTTTGAAGACAGGTGACATTTCTAAGTCATTATTTCTCTTGCACCTAAATTTATGATTGATACACAGAATATGATTAATAAATAACGAGTGGTGAATAAATGAATTAATGAATGAGTGTCACATCAAAAAATCCACAAAACCCTAATGTCCACAGTAAATTTGACCTGGATTTTAATGAGTATTGTAAATTCTCATAATATTAAACGTCCAGACCACCTAGTATATTCATAAGTAGCTAAAAACTTGTTGGTCCTAGCTTTTTTCCCACTCTCTGATGTGTCAGAAACAATTATTTTGTGGCTATTCTTAATGGCAAGAATCTAAGTCTTTTTTAGGTGCCATAGCTATGGCATAGTTATGCTATCAAGCAAGATTACTCAGTTGTAAGTTTCTTACAAATATTTTCTTTCCTGATTATTATTTGCTGCTTGTATGCGTAAGTGTACAATAAAAAGTCACAACACTAAAAACGTTAATTGTGCTATCCATTAGAAACTTTATTTTTACTTCACCTAACTGAAAATGGAAGTAAAAACATATTTAAAGTGTTAGTGATTGATCTTTGTCTACCTACTAAACCTCAGAGAAAAGCATTAGTTTTGTCTTTTTTCTTGGCTTGTTAGAAGCCTTCCGAGTTCTTCACAGAAGCAGCAACAATGGAAAAAATTCCAGTAACATATTAGCAGATACTTTCTCCAGATGGCAGTCACTCTATTAACAGCAGGAAAGCAGGCTTAAGCACCCAGCTTGCATCCAATCCAGTACAAAGATACTCTAAGAGAATATCTAAGTTAGGTCATCAATTAAATTCACTCTGAGGGGCTATTAAGGTATAATATATTGTCAGTTCAGCTAAATTACACTCCAAAGCAAAATCGGCTTCATTTGTCTTCTGTCTGTAGCTCCCCCTGTTGGCAATATCATGCTGTTTACCCACAGCAGATGGAATAATACCCCAAAGCAGTGGCGAATAACTCATCCTCTCCAAGGTCAAGCCATCTTCATATTTCTATCCAGATGCTTGTGGATTCCAAGTTCTTATGCCATCTCTCACAATTGAAATACATTGGTAATAAATAAATTCAGGGAGAATATTGCCTCATTTAGAAGCCAGGTGAATTCTCTATCAGCATTTCTTATATTTCAGATCAGTCCTCCATATAAATCTTCATGAAACATATGTGCAGTTCATCTTTCAGAGTGTTAATGGCTAGCTGTGGCTTAAAATATTATATTGTGATCATTTTATTCAGGATCTGCTGCAGTTGATTAATTCTCCAAAAAACTGTGTGAAAAGTTAGTAGGGATGAATTTTAATGCTGCTGAATGAACTTCCCGTGTTTTTTCAGGAGAATTGGAAAACTGAAATCAGGGTTAGTGAACTTATGAGATAATGCTTGAAATGTTAGAGCTTTATGAAATACAAGATATTAATATTGGTTCTTCATCTCCTTGGTAATCTGCTAGATACCTAAGTGTTTAAAGAAAATACACTGACAAACATCAGAGCTCAGACTCTGAATATTACACACAGTTCACCATGCAAAGATAATTAAAAAGAAATTCCATTCTTTACTCACATCTGTCAAAGAACATTAAAAACATCTAATTCATAATCACAGCAACACTTCTGAATAGCTGCATCTCTCTTTTCCCTTATTTTCTCATAAATCATACCATAAAGAGCCTCTCATTTGCCAACTGCTCTCAGCAAATCTCTCTATTCTCAAGCATATTCTTCAAAATTTTGTGGATATTTTACCATTGCAGGATAGGTAGTTTTCCATCCATCTTATTTAATTTAGAAATTCCTTACTCGCTCCGGATAATGTTTCTTCTACTGAGACAGGTGGTGTGAACAGGGCTTGTAATTTTAAGATTCTCTTTTTTGGAGAAAAACAAACGTTTTTAAATTCCCAGTATAATATTTTTCCTGCTCATGTGAGTACATAAGCTTTGGAATATTTTTCCAATTTAAGGATGATCACATTTAGATGCATTACTTTTGTCATTATGCTTATAAACTGAGATAGCAAACTATATCAAATGATAAAATCTGTTTTGATTTTGAAAATTCTATTTTCCTGAATCTGCTTTGATGTTTAATTTTTATTAATAGATAAGTCTTGTTGAATGACATGGAATTCTTTAGAGTGAAATTGTGTGATGTGGGGTTCTTCCAGAAAATATAGAGCAGCTACAAAATGCTTTAAGTGGGGACCAAGACTTCCATATGGTACACACTCATAAAACATTTGTTAATTTGGCTTGATTTGATGTCATTATCTCAGTCAATAGCTCTGTGAGTCATAAGTCCCCTTTTTGAATATAGACAACTCTTGTGCTACCATGTAAGAGGTTTGATGTTCTATTTTTGAAATGCTAACAGAGCTCTTCACTAAAGAACAAACACAATTCTCCACTTTTGCCAGGGTTTCAAGAGCTTTTAGGAAAGGGCCGTTAATATGCTATTACCATCCCCTGCCTTTGCCTAGATATAGATTGCCTAGGTTAGATGATATAAAAGAAAAAAATAACTATACACATTTTAATTGCTGAAAAGATGGGTATTCGAACAACTGATAAAAAACTATATACTTAAAAATTTTTATATGCACGTATGATAGATATCGCCCCATCATGAATGTTTAGGCACTTAATGATCCAGATTCTTTCCATTTTATAAGACAGAATAAGTAATGTACATTTTCATACTCCATTAATTCAGGTGACTCAGGTACCACTTAGTAAATTAATACCTAAGTGCACTGAATTTGATATACTTACTTCAAAGTGAATTTGATGAGGTAAACATCCATTTGCTTCCTGCTCTTATTATCTATCATGCTCTTGCCTGATGCTTATATTACTAAAATATGATGTTTTTTTTAATTTGAAAAGACAAGTGCCTCTCATATTACGTGGCTTGCCATAAACAGGACTGGATCAAGCTCTTGGGAACAGGGAGACACTTATTGCTTATCACAAAGCTTTACCTTCTAACAGGAGGCAAGGTGGATTTAACAGGTTAAAAGAAGAGACATTCACTTCAAATTGGCTTAAAGCAAAGAACAAAGGTTTGGGAGAGGATTTATCAACCCACCTAACTGAGAAAATACTAGTTAGAAAATTCTATTTTCCTGAATCTGCTTTGATGTTTAATTTTTATTAATAGATGAGTATTGTTGGATGAAACTGAATTCTTTAGTGTGAAACTGTGATGTGAGGTTTCTTTAGATGTGGATTAAATAGGCCTGGATGAATCCACGACTCCAAGCGCTTTGTTCTTACCTACCCCCTTTTGTTAAAGTTTGTTTCCTACGTGTTGACTTTAATCTCTGGCAGGGTCTTCATGTTTGAGGTCTATACATATTGGCAAAGATGAAAACTAGCTCCTATGATATCTCCTACTATTCTTCAAAGCAAATGTAAGGTATTGTCTTTTCCCTGATAGCATCAGAAAAGATAGTTCTGCGTGTACCAGAACCAGTCACTACAATGTTCAGGTGTCATAGATTCATTGATCAGTCTCCAGCCAAATGCCATTCCATGGAAAGAGGTATGAGGGTAACCTCAACAAAACTACAGGGGCTGAATGTGAAGACAATGCAAGTTGCCTACTAGAATGTTGGTGCAAGGTGAAAAAAGTCAGAAGTCTACCTAAGAGTCCAAGATACTATTTATATTCTAACATCAGCCATACATAAATAAGAAAAAAGAAATTATCTATTAATATCAGAAAAAAATCAGATAAAAATCCAATTTTGACTGTTTCCTTATCAAATGGGTTGTCCACATAGACTAAATTTAATTTGATGAATACTAGTTTTGTTCTTTAAATTTTTCCTTTCCTTCTCGCTGTTTGAAACACTAGTGTCAAATCCTGTAAAATGAATATTTGTACAAGGACAAAAAATAATTCTATATACAGCATTAAATAAAGGGAGAATAAATATTTTCTTGGTTAAGATTTTCTAAGCTAGGTAAACTAAAGAGCAATTAACGGTTAATTAAAATAACTATAGCCTACAGGTTGAGGTAGGAATAAAGGTGCTGCCAGCCTTTATCCTTACTAGAATCTGCTTAAATATAATTTGGTGAGAAAATTTTTATTCCACTGACACACCATTATATAGAATATCCTACAAAAAATGAGAAAAAATCCATTTTTCAGAGGTGTATGGAAATTCTTCAACCTCAGTATTAAGATTCCAAGACATAGAGTATATCTGCCATGTATTTTAAGAAAAATGATAAGGGATGAACAAAATGGGCCCAAAAGAGCTAATAAGTCAATTTCAAAATAGCTAATAAGTCAACTGAGAGAGGTTAAACATTGTGAAATGTTGAGTCCAATTCATTGAAAACCTCCAATGTGAGAAAATATACAGGTTCTATTGTAAGTTTTGGAAGCTCTGGTGCCTAAATTAGATCCCTTTAACTTCCTTCTGATTTTGTCTACACAGCTATAGTGGACCACTCAGAGTACTCTGACAAACTTCTCATGTATATGGCAAAGTTAACTTATTTTTCCTCCTCAAGGCTTTTCTCCAAAGTTATACAGGAACTTGTTCAGTATACATAGCTACAACCCTGTTATGGGAGAAGAGTTAAATGGGAGAATGAGAGAGGGTAGATAAATACTTGCTCCTTATATATAAGTACAATAGATGAAGATTTTAGAAAATCCCAATAGAAGAGTTGCACACCAACCCCTTAGAATCTAGAGGAAAGCCATGACTTTTACAGAAGAGAATAACTTAATACTTGTAGAAGACATCCTGAATCCTCAGTAGAGACTGAACCCCTTCCCATGGGACATCAGATGGTTATAGGAATGGAGTTGCCCAAAATGAGCTAGTTCAGCGATCCCCAACCTTTTTGACACCCGGGACCAGTTTCATGGAAGACAATTTTTCCACAGGGTTGGCGGGGAGGGAGGAGGAGCAAGGGCGGTGTTATGAGGACGGGGAGTGGCTGTAAAGATAGATGAAGCTTCCCTTGTTCCCTTGTTCACCCACTGCTTACCTCCTGCTTTGCACTCCCCCCCTTTCCTAAGTTTCATGGAAGATAATTTTTCCACGGACTCGGGGTGGGGGTACCCAGGTGTGGGGGGGAGGGGCTCTGTGGCCTGGTCCTTAACAGACCATGGACCACCACCAGTCCGCGACCCGCCGGGGTTGGGGACTGCGGAGCTAGTGCCTTGCAGCAGTCCATTATACCATGGAAATGATGCATTTGGGATTGAAGCCAAACAAAGCTGAAGAACAAAACAAGTAAGTTATCTAAACGACCAGCCCAGATCCTTACGTAGCTTACGATTGTTACATTGACATCTCTCCCTCTCGGTTCATTCCTATGGTCTCCTGAGTACAGTAGTCTAGCCAAGTAAACTAGGTTGGAATAAGTTACAAATTTGTGCAGCTGATCTTTAGGTGTTAGTTAATAGTTAGCATTTTCTTTTCTACCACCCATTTTAGATTTAGATGACGGGTGGTAGGGGAAATCTAGATTGAATGAGTGAAGAAAAATATAATGAGTATTAGAATTTCAGAAGCAGTTGCAGAAGGACTTATTTACTCCATTAACTTTATGGTTTTGTCTTTTTTTATGAAAAATGCTCAACATCTCTAATCATCAGGGAAATGCAAATCAAAACCACAATGAGATATCACTTAACTCCAGTGAGAATGGTTTTCATCATAAAGTCCCAAAACAACAAACGTTCGTGTGGATGCAGAGAGATAGGAACACTCATACACGTCTGGTGGGACTGCAAACTAGTACAACCTGTATGGAAAGTAATATGGAGATACCTCAAATAGCTAAAAGTAGAATTACCATTTGATCCAGCAATCCCATTACTGGGCATCTACCCAAATGAAAAAAAAGACATTCTATAAAAAAGACATCTGCACTCGACTGCTTATGGCAGCACAATAAACATTTGCAATTTCACAATTGCAAAAATATGGAAACATCCCAAGCGCCCATCAATCCATGAGTAGATTAATAAAATGTAGTATATGTATATCATGGAGTACTACTCAGCTACAAAAAACAATGGTGATCTAGCACCTCTTGTATTTTCCTGGATAGAGCTGGAGCCCATTCTACTAAGGGAAGTATCCCAAGAACGGAAAAACAAGCACTACATGTACTCGCCATCAAATTGGTATTAATCAATCAATACTTATGTGCACATATGGTAGTAACATTCATCAGGTGTTGGGCAGGTAGGAGGGGGGAGGGGGGATCTGTGTATTCACATCTAATGGGTGTGGTGCCCACTGTCTAGGGGATGGACACGCTTATAGCTCTGATTCTGGAGAGGCAAAGGCATTATATGTAACCCAAACATTTGTACCCCCATAATATTCTGAAATTAAAAAAAGAAATTATACCTAGCCCAAAACTGAAAAAAGTTAGTGACAGAGGTGAATTTAATGTGGATCATGAGACATCTGAGCTATGCAAGAAGTGAATTTTAGCAGGTACTCTGATACACCCTTTACATCTTTTTGGACTACCTCTGACTGCAACACGCATGTGGAGAACAGCTCCATGTATGCTGACAGTGAAATTTCACACACACGTAGAAAAGATCTCAGATTGTCTGCATCAGGAGACAATGATGCCCAAAATGCTGCTCAGTTTGAGCAGACCCAACTCTGAAATTTGAGGTTAACTCCATTGGTGAATTTCAAATAATAGGGGAGGGGAGTGAAGGCATAAATATCCTAGAAAAAAATAAATAAATAAACGTATAGATAAATATTCTAGCCTTTAGTCCTTCAGAAGAACAGATCGGGGAGGCACTGTGCATGGATCTCAGAGGTCCTATGACAATGACCTTCATATTAGCATTTTCCCCATCAATATCTCACGCTACTGTTCCACTTCCAAACTTCTTCATTTTGTTTTATTGTACAAAGAAAATTCAGGCAACCAAAACCTTGTCTCAAGCTACGTTTTGGAGGGAACCCAAAGAGTAATAGTTATGATAATACCTAACATATAAGATCCCCTGATTCCTCATTTTAAACAACTGAATAGTGTGTGATGCACAGGCAAATCAGTCATAGGAAGGGGGTTGCTGCTTTCAGGCTTTTCCCTGGTAAAGTGGAAATGAGCAGTAAGCAAGAGGACCTTGAGGCATGATGCTGTATATATAGATGCTTTTACTTAGAGGAAAAAGTTTCAAAGCAATATTCGATTTCCTTGTATTATTTGAAATCACTTGTCACATGATTTTATTGTCTATTTGAAAAAAAAATATTTGGTAATGCATTACGGCACTGCAGCACTTTTTAATTACCTAAAAATTTAATTTAATTTAATTTAAAAAGTCATATAATTCTTTAAGGTATGGAGGCATTTTAACATACTTATTAGAAGAGTTTATTTAGAGAAAGTAGGTGCAACTTATATCTTTCATTATTCAATTTAGCCATATTTGGCTATAGATAGATACATAGTAGGTTTATGTGTTTTATAATTCTATTATTAGATTTCTGTATCTCCTATTTATTATGAGAATGGTTAGTTCTGGAATTTCAGGAGCTTTTTCTCTAGAGCAAATAGATATATTTTTCTATACTAATATCAGATTTGAGATATCCTAAAATTTGCCATGAAGCAATGGAAAAATGTTCATGGCTACTATGTAGAAGAGAAAATGAGTATGTGCTAGTATCATAATAAGGAGAAGAAAACTACATTTTAGATATAAGCAATCTGTTAAAACTCAGGTTAAGCTTAAATTAGTGAGGGCAAATAATGAAGACTAGAAAAAGATTAAAGTAGGCAAAACAGGAGGAAAATGACAAGATGATATAAGTAGAAAAACAATAATCTAAGCTTCAGTAATGATAGCAATATAAAGGGGGGAAGCCAGTATGTTAACTAGGAAAAAATCTAAACTGTTAAGAGAAACAAACAAGATAAAATCACATATAAAATGGAGAGAAAATCAGGGCAGAATGTATAAATTAAGAAGCTGGAAACTGATAAATGAAGGACAAAAAGCAGAAGATGAACAGAAGAAAATATAGAGACCTTATCATTGGAAGGGAAGGAAGAAAGTAAAAGAAAGATAAGGGCTCCAGAAAGAACAAGATGAAAGAAATCAATCCCACAAGAAATGTGACTCTTGTCACTTATAGGTGGGAGAGATGTTTCATTTCAGACAGCAGGAAATGAAAGCTTGGTAGGTCAAAGCTGAATGACCTTACAGGGAGTTTAAATGAAAAAAGTGACCATTGTGATAATAAAAAGGAAAATGAAATAAAAATTTTGATTTATGCTTAAGCCAAGGGTCATTTTAATGCTTCTATGTAGTAACGCATTTTCAGCAAAAAATTATCAATATGTTAAAAATAAAATTTCGTACAGCAGATGAGGAAATACATAAGATAATTTTGCTGTACTATATAGCAGAGTTTTGAGATAATAGGAAGTTTTTTGTCAGATGCAAATTACTTTCCCTTGATCTCTCTGGGTCTGTTATGTGAACATTTGACACATACTAACTCCTGAGGATGCAGTAGTATATTAGAACTGACTTACCAAAGGGAGAAGAGAACATCCAAAGTACATTTATTAATTTAGTAATTCGTTCACTCATATATATACATTCTTAGTTTATACCTGTCACTATACCAGGCTCTGGAAATTTAGAATAAATTCCATGCAGCTCTTGTCCTTTATAACTGTTAAGTTAAAAAAAAAATAGTGAGAGAAAGAGATAAGGAGTCGAGATCATTAGAGAGAATGATAAATGTTCTCATTGATACAAGCACAGGGTAGCATGTCGAAAGGAAAGGTTTGGGCAGTATGAAACTTCAAGACAAAAATAGGAGGTAAATCAGTGCAGGACTGAGGGCAGCTGAAAAAGGGCAAATCTAATTCTATTTACATTTCAATGAAGATCTGAGTGACAATTATTAATGAGCCTTTACAAATTATTGTACCTTTGTTCCTTTCTATGTTTTTTATGTTTTCATGGTTTTTAGATAATTAGTTTGGGAAAAAAATAACTTGTAAAATTGATGGTGCTTTTTACATAAAGAGGAGGAAGGGAAAAAATTAGAAGGAAAAGATTTAAAGGGAACCAACACCACCTTTTCCTCTCATCGCCACGTATGCGTGAGCCCAAAACAGAAATATGCTTCGCATAAAACATACATCACACACACACACCACACACACGCATTTATTTTCTGAAGTTTTCGTGAAGTACTTTTTGGAAGCTGGGTACAGAAATGTACTGAGATTATCCCCAGGATCAAATATTATTATAAATATACTCATAATGCTCTTGGCAAATTTAAAATTTTGTAAAATACAAGGGCAATTCCAGCTTACAAGGTTGAGGCCCCAGCTACTATGCCTTGTTTTATCTTCTTTCCATTCCCCTCCTTCCTTTCTCTTCCTTGACATCTCTTATCTTCTTATATATGATTTTTCCTGACTCAGAGCATCTACTTTTCACATTCTATCCAACTTTGTGTGTCTACTACTATGATACCCTTTTGTGTCGCTGTGTCAGGGACCAAGACATCTTTATCATTCTCCTCACCTCCACAATGTTTAGACAAGCTCCTTCCTGATTATAGGTTCCTGACCTTGAGTGTCTTAGAGCATTCACTTTAGAAAAGTTGCAACTGTAAGTTTTTTCTCTATTCCTTTGAGATCTAAATCTTCTTACAGCCTATCCAGTTTTACAATCTAGGAGTGTCTTTCTCAAGGACCTAGGAGCCATGCCTTTGAAATGTAATCATTGATGAGATACCCGTGTCTCCTGTTCTCTGGGGATGAGTAGGAGCCTAACTTCACTAAGCACCAATCAGCAAACATGGATGGCCTAATTATATTGATCAACCTCCTCACTAATATTCTCCAGTACTTTTCTATTAGCTCAGCATTAAAAATTCCTCTTCATCTTGTTTCAGCAGAGTTCAATTCAATATCCCTCCCGTATCACTATAGTCTTGATTCTATTGCAATAGCCTTGAATAAGTCTCCCTTCCTGTTTAACATGTCTGGTGTGATATTTCTGTGACCATAAAGAAGAATGTTATTTCAAAAGATGTTCACTTCCTAATTTCTGAAACCTGTGAATATGTTATGTTACATCTCAAAAGGGATTTTATGGCTGTAATTAGGTTTATCTGATCTTAAAATAGGTAAATTATCCTGGATTACCCAGTTGGGCTCAATCTAATTATATGAGTGATTGAGATTACACCTTGTGAGACTTTAAGACCAGCCAAACTTATCCAAACTTCTGAACTACAGAACTGTGAGATAAATTTGTGTTATCGTAAGCTGCTAAATTTGAAGTGATATTTTCAGCAATAGAAAACTAAGATAATCTCATAATCATACTCCACAAAGGATAGGAATGAATTAGTTTGGGTGTGTATATTCCAAATATGGCATCACTAATTGACAGTCATTGGCCTATAGCAAGCTGCTATTAAATAGGCACTAATCCTTGCTCCATTAAGCTGTGGCCTTGGAAATAAGTCACACAAAAAAAGACAGTACAACAGATACATGAAAACCAGCCTTAGCCATTTTGTTCATAAAAAGGTCATTACCTTTACAATCACTGAGAATTTCATATTATACTCAGTAGATAATTCTTCAGTAAATTTATTTTTATTCCCTATAGTAGTTTGAAATATGTCCACAAATTTTTTGGAGTTACCTTCAAAAGAGGGAACCCTGTTCTTCCCTTGAGTGTGCCCTGGAATTGGTGATCACTTCTAATGAATCTGTATAAACCTTCATGATAGTCTTTGCACCAGTGGGAGAGGCAGATAAAGAATCAATTTAACTAAGCTACTAAAGAATTTCTGACCAAAACAAACTATGAGGTACTTTGTTCTTTCAGGGAATATATTTGAGGCTACAAGAGATAACTAATACATCCCATGTAATCATAATTATCTATTTTTCAATTTCACAGTTCATTTATAATAAAATGGGGTTAAATCATGATTAATAATATATCATAATAGTCTTTCTCATATTCTTATTAAGTATAAAATATAAGATTAATTTATCCAAATTTCTGTACCATGGTGCTTATGAATTCTCATTTATACTGCTGTATTATATATAAATAAAAATTTATAAAGATCTACTGGTTCAAAAAGACCTTAGCATTTACAATCTCTTTCATCTTTCTTAAGTTGTTCATTTTGTTTCCCGAACTATGATTTGTTGTTATTAACTGCTTTACACAAAACTCCACTTTCATCAACACAAGTAGTTTATAGAGAGAAAGCACATAGACTGTAAGAACAGGATCACTTACTCCTTTAAGTTAATATAGCCTAATGGAATTGAAAAACTCATTTAATCAAATTATCTTGCTATCCAGTGACTAACATCTAAGTTTTAGAGTATTATCTAAGTTCTTTAAAGGGATTAAAAAAAGACTTTTATGTGTGTGTGTCAGCAAAAGTAAGTAATAAATAGATAAGATTGGAAATCCTTCTGCTGCCTATAAGATAAGGACTGGATTAAAATGTGGCCAATAATAAATGAATTATGATATATGACTTCACTATATATAAATCTATTTTAGAGCTTGAATATTATATACAGGTCATGGAATCATGAAAGCTACAATACTCATATACCCTTAATGAAGGTGCTACCCACACCAAGATTCATGCTTTAAAGAAACAGTAAGGGGCCACAAGTTCAGCACTTCTTTTTTGGCCACAGCTGAATAGTCTAGGGAAGATCAGCTGACCCAGGCACCATGATAGATAAGACGGCCAGCAATATATAAAGGGGTCTGTCATGTAAAGAAATATGTGCTCAAAGTTAGAAAATGTTGGACAAGGGAAGATTCTCTCCTTTGGCAATTACAAATAGAAAATAAGAAAGCATCAAGAAAATGTTAGTCAAAGAAGAAAATAAAAAGATGTAAGGCATGAAGGAAGAAAGGCAATAATGGACAGTAAATGGGCCAATATCATGAATGAGCAGAAACTACAAATAAGCAAAAGCCACAGTGAAGAATCTATATGGAATACCACTGGCAGATGCAGTAAAAGAAAAATAAGGAAAAGAGAAATGGCAACGATGACAGATATTTGTAAATTTCTAAGGATGACTAAATGATATAATGCAAAATGTAAACATTAAACACTTCTAGCTGGAAAGGTACATCACTGTCTCTCCAGATCAAGTTTTATGCTATTACTATTCTTACATGAGAGTTTATGTCTATTATGTCTGCACATATTTTTAAAATATGCCTGTACTGCTTGAGTTAGAATGAATGCATCTCTTTTACTAGCAACCAAAATTATCTAAATAATATAATGATGCTTACTAAGCACAGACATTTGCCCTGTTTCTCTATATTCTGTTAAATTAAATAAGCAGGAGGCCAATACACAAACAAGTAGAAACCTAATTCAGGAGAGTAACAAGGAACCTAATTTCAGCCAATCACAGACTTCCAATTAATCTTACCATGCCCAAATAAGGCAAATGCCTCATCACACTGTGTACAAATAAGGCAGGCAATTAGGTGATTTCTCTACTTTGCTTTTGTGTTCCGCCTGGCCTGCAAAAGTTCGCTGCTCACACTGCTGGGCAGAGGTCTCTGAATCTCGTGTGGTTCTGAGTGCTGCCCAATTCAAAAGGCATTCTTTGCTCAGATACACTCTGCCAAGTGTAATTTGTCTAAAGACTTTTCTCGGAACAATTCCCAAATGGTGTGAGATTTTCGTGTGTTTACGTGTGCACCCACCAGTTCACTTTTCTTTCCACCACAGTTATTACCCATGTCAGGATTCATGTCCTTATGACAGAGAAGAGTGTTTAGTTTCAAAAACGTTTCCCCACCTTTGGAAATAGTGTATTAATAGTATACTAATTAAGTTCTGGAAAGGCTTTCAAACTCCATGATTTATTCTAAAAAATTTTCATCCAAGGTGCTGTGGGTGTGTGTGTGTGTGTGTATTGGAAAAATTGGAAAATTTAGATTTCTTTTGTGTAGTGAAGGCCATGCTTTAACTGATCTACTCACAAATATTGCCAAAGAGGTATTATCCCTACAACAAACTAGAGCTCAGAACACTAGATTTAAATTTTCTCCAATTTTACCTGTGTGGTCTTGGATAGCAGCTTAGTCTCTCTGAATCTGAGACGACTGATTTGTAAAATGGGATTGTATGGCTGTACTGCTTAATATATAGGATTCTTATGAGAAGCAAAAAATAGGAGCGTTTGGTAAATTTTAAAAGATAGCACAAATATAAGGCACTGGCATTGATTTCCATCTATAAATGAGAGGGAGTTTCTCACCTGTCATATTTAAAGCCCACACAACTTACATTGAGGCAAGATATTTCTTCTAGGTATAAGAAATTTTCTCACATCTTTTCCCACATATCTGCTTGACTAATATATCATGAGAGTGAGTATTTACTCTTTTTTATTTATGTAATAGCAGTTCATCTAACCAATCAAAGCTTATATTAAGTAAATAAATATTTTTTCTTTTCTACCAATAATAGAAAATTTCTAAATTGGAGAGAGTAATATAAAAATAACTTTTTATTCAGTTACGTGGTGCTTGTTTTTCCATTCTTGGGATACTTCGCTTAGTAGAATGCGTTCCAACCCTATCCAGGAGTATACAAGAGGTGCTATATCACCATTGTTTCATAAATGACTTATTCATTTATGTATATATTTAACAAACATTTGGTTGCAAAACATGTCAAATTTCCTTGTCTGATAGAGAGACATATATAACTGCAGTGTTATTTAAACCGTACCAGGAGTCATAATCTATTGCTTCCACTAACTTTCCAGTTCATCCACGCCATGCCTTTAGTCCCTCCTATACATAGATTAAATTCCTATTTCAGCAAAGTAGCTTGAACTCTCTCATCCCTTTCTCATTTTATTAATTTTATAGACCAGACACCAACACTGATTCAGCACAAATGCCTGTCTTCTTCATTCCTAAACTTTCATCATTGCACATGGCTGGAGAAAAGTACATATAATCGTGTTGACTAGTTTCACTTTAAATTTATGGTCTCTAACATTTAGGAGAACTTAATTCAAATTTTCCTTGATTTTCAAACTTCCAAAACTTCAGCCCCTCTCTTATTTTTAGATGATGACTTTATGTCAATTTTACTGAGTAAATCAAAAATCAACACAATCTGAATAGAACTTTGACAACTTTCCACCACCACAGCCTCATCTCTGCCTTTTCTATTACTGAGGCATAACATTCCATGCACTTAGCAGAAAACAACTCTGTTATTTGTGAAAGAGAGAGCCCATCTGCTCTTGCCAATTCAAGGACATTGTTGAAGGAATTCACAACAGTACCTTCTACATCTTGAGCACTTGTTCATATTTATTGGCCATTTGTATCTCCTTTTTTCTTGAAAAATGTCTGTTCACGTCTTTTGCCCACTTTTTCATGGGGTTATTTGTTTTGTTTTGTTTTTATCTTGTTGATTTGTTTGAGTTACTTATAGCATAATTCACAGTTCTACATCTTTCCAAACAATATTTTGGAAATATGTTATTTCTCTGTTTTTTAAAAAGCCTCTTTGAATTTGTTTTCCTGTTTAGCTACTAAACCATTTATTTAAGTTTTTACAGAATAGTTTATATAGAGCTTTTCTTTGTATACTTGGTCTCTCTCATTTCTTTTCTTCCATTCTCTTTTTAATTCAGTTAAATCAAGCTCCAACCCCATTATTTTGCCAGGTCTGCTCTTCTCAGAGTTTGTATTCTTCATAGTTCTAAAAA
>RJWJ010025313.1:0-24000 GCA_004363605.1 Indri indri
TCCAAGGCTTTGCCCAAGGTCATGTAGCTTGTTAGTGACAGAACAGATGTTGGAAGCAAGGTCCACCTGGCTCCATCACTAGTCTCCCCTGCCATACTGAACAGGCACCTCCCAGGCACACACTCGGCCTTGGGTAGCAAGGGAAAGGCTGCCTACTGCACATAGGACCCTTTTCAGTTCCAAGAAAGACCTCCCCCAATCCCATCAAGTAAACATAAACAGGCCCCCGAACACAGCTGCAATGCCTGCCTAAGGTCACTTTCTGCTCCAAATTTCCTGCTCACTTGTTTTCGCATCACTCTGGGCCAACCTGTAGGAGGAATTTGGAGGATAAAGAGGGATGGATGAATTGCTTTTGTGTATCCCAAGGATCTCATGAGAATGAGGGAGAAATCCACAAAGAGCAGAGAGCCTAGATCACAGAATGTCACTTTAAAGTTGTTTTCTTTTCTTTCAAAAGGCTTGAGAGATTGGGAAGCATACAAAATGGGTGAAGCTGCCAATAGCTTTTCATTTTTTTCAACACGTCTGCTATTTGTTTTAATTAAAGCGACAAGAGAGAATGACATTGAAAAACACTGCCATTTATTTCAAAGGTACCGAACACCAGGTTTTGTAAACGATTCTCACAGTGTCACTGAAACACTTGCCTTAAAGTCTGGGAGAATTTCGTGTCTAAATCTCAACCCTCCACTTCAAACCACATGTATTGCCAAAAAGGGTATGAAATGCTCTCCCTGACAAAATTTGTATAGATTTTTTTTTCAGCAGTGACACAGGAGAGAGAAATGCCTCCTGAAAAGCCTGCCAACCGCAGGGAAACAAAAGCATCTCCTCACCCTCCTGTTCCTCCAGAAATGATGATAATGATTTAACTTCTATTCCAATGCCACTTAAGGTCTGATGGATACAATTCCACTGAAATTCGATAACTTTAAAAAGTGATAATTACTCTGGCTTCTCAAAGATCCCTTAACAAAGAGCACAATCAACATGCTGTCATTTCTCTGTTGTTTTGCTAGACGGACGTTGTTAATGAACTCAAAGCCTTGCCAAAGGAACCTCCGAGGCGGCAGTGCAGGAATTGTCTCCAGCCCACCCAGGCGATCGTCGGTTTCTAGGAACTGGGACAAGAAGATGACAACCAAGTCCTGGGGCAGACTCAGCAGGTACGTGCTCATGGACGGGGCTCATTACCTGGACTTCACTCTGGATTACATGAGTAGTCAATTACGGGACAGCGGATCGAGTCAGTTGTGGATTGTGAACACAGGCCTTTCTCTGGGAGAATCTGTAGAGCCCAGGTCAGTTTTGGACAAACTGGTCTCAACACAGCAGTGATGACTAAACCACCACATTCTCCCAAAGTTATGAGCACAAGCCCAGTGAGGCTGGTCTTCCACTGCTACAGTGAAGCGGGGAATTGGGCAAATTGGAATGTCTCTTTCGGTTCATTGGCTCTGTTGCATTAATCCAATCCTGTATCTAGTCTGGCCTGGAGAGCCGGAGGGAATCACAGAGCAGTCCACGTAGAGTAGATTAAAGTGAGAGCTGGGTTAGGATTCAGATTCTTTTGCTGACAAGTTGTATAATCTTGGGCAAGTCACTTGATCTTTCTGAACCCATTTTCCCAATCTTACATACAAGCCATCAAGTTGCTGTAAACAACAGCAAAACTCTAAACATGCTTACACATAGAAGCTGTTTACAAAATGCAATCTCTCTTCCTATTAGAAAGCTATAGACTATTGAATATAACCTAATAAATCATCTAAATATTTGTCATCTGATAGGTAATGCATTCATGATTCAAAGAAGTTGAGTATTTACCAAATAGGGTAGGAAGACACATACCCCAAGTGGGCCATCCCCAGCTCCTGGGCCGTGGACTGATATGGGTCTATGGCCTGTTAGGAACCATACAGCAGGAGGTGAGCCCGCGGGTTAGCAAGCAAAGCTTCATCTATATTTACAGCTGCTCCCTAATGCTAGCATCTGAGCTCCACCTCCTGTCAGAGCAGCAAGGGTATTGGATTCTCATGGGAGTGCAAACCCTACTGTAAACTGCACATGCGAGGGAGCTAGGTCATGCGCTCTTTATGAGAATCTAATGCCTGACGATCTGAGGTAGAGCTGAGGCAGTGATGCTAGGTCTGGGGAGTGGCTGCAAATGTAATAAATGTGATGCACTTGAGTCATCCTTAAGCCATCCCCCACTACTGCCCTCAACCCAGTCTGTGGAAAAATTGTCTTCCATGAAACCGGTCCCTGGTGCCCAAAATTTTGGGGATCACTGCCCCAAGTTCTTCCTGAAGGTGGACAGGTCTAGGCTAGAGCCCTCTTTCTCCTATTTCCTACATATATTATTTTGAGCAAATTAGGTAGTCTATTAAGTCTCAGCTTTCTCCTCTGCAAAATGAGTATAATCATAATACCTATTTCATAGGTTTCTTAAGAGGATTCAGTGAGGTATTATAGGTATGACCTTAGCATAATGCTTGACAAATAGTGAGCAATACACTTCTGGTAAAATATATATATAGAGAGAGAGAGAGCATTATTCAGGTAAGAGGCAAGATGTGACTTAGAAGTAAATATTAAATGTAAACAACAGGGGGGGCAGGAAAGAACAGATAATCATGATGTTGGGTGAGGACACAGTAACAAGGACATGAACACCAGATGAGATGTGCTCAGATGAGCAATGTGCTCTGCTGGGTTAAGGGATGGTTCTGTTGCATGGTGCTTTGCTGGGCTCTCTCCCGTGCATCCCAAGCACCTGCTGAGTTCCACAACTCTGCTACATACTGTGGGCTCAGCTGAAAACAAGGCAGACTCATTTTTGCCTTCATCCTTGGAGTTGATGATTCAGCTGGGAAACGTCGAATAAGCAATGATGAAAAAAGAGGAGATGGGCTTAGCTTGGAGAATTTTGCATACGACAGAAAGAGGATAGCTTGGGGGCATGTTGGGCTACTCGAATGGAAAACACTCTAGCTCGGTGGTCTTCCTGGCTGGACCCATCTCCCATCAAGAGCTCTGTGCCATTCACTAGTGTAAGCAACACAGGCTTATCAAATAAAATTGCTCATACACCATTTATTTATTATGACCTTGTGCTTAAAGGACAGAGTTCAATTTACTCTGTGACAAAGGCCAGTCCACCCACGGTAATCTGGAGATACTAGCGTACATCAGAGATTTCTTAAAATTTTCCATGCCATGGGTGCTTTGCATCAGAGTGGTGCCTGTGAGTCCCCCTTAGTATGCTGTTTTGAAATGAATAAAATAAAATACATGTAATTGCAACGGAAGGCCATTATAGTAAAATACAGTTATCAAAATATTAAAAACATGTTTGTAATATAATATCTGCTTCATGTTAATGAATAAAATAATAAGAATTAGCTGTGGACCCAATAATTCCCATAATGTCAAAATAGTATTGAACATAAATGATTTAGATATCTGCAACAATTGTAATATGATTTGGCAAGATTATGATTTCCATTAGTGACAAAGTCACAGTTACTGTTTATCCTTCTGTGGTTTGTTACCAGCAAAAACAAAATGTTGTATTTTAGTTAGAAATTAGCAAAAATAGCAATACTGTTTTTGTCCATCAAAGTTCATGGACACTGAATTGTCTCCATGAACTTGGAAAGGTGTGGGCTCCAGGTTAAGAACCCCTATTCGAACACAGATAGCAATAAAGCCATGATAAAGACTCTCATAGCTAATGTTCCAGATATGGATAAATTATGACCTAATATCCCTCTAACCATATATTCACTTCAAAAAATAAAAAAACAAAAAAGGACAAAGGACCTGTATTAGTCTGCTCAAGCTGCTATGACCGAATACCACAGATTGGGTTGCTTAAATTACAGAAATTTGTTTTCTCACAGTTTTAGAGGCCGGGAAGTCCAAAATCAAGGGGACACAGGGTTGGTGTCTGGTGAGGGCTCTCTTCCTGGCTTGCAAACGGCAGCCTTCTGGCTGTGTCTTCACACACCTTTCCTCTGTGTGCCAATACTCCTGGTGTCTTTTCCTCTTCATATAAGGATGATAGTCCTATAGGGTCAGGGCTCCACCCTTGACTTCATTTAACCATAATCGTCTGCTTAAAGGCCCTATCTCTAAATACAATCACGTTGGGGGTTAAGAATTTAACATGAATTGGGGTTTGCGGGGACACAATTTACTCCATAATAGAACCACTCAGCAGAAATGGTTAACAGGTAGCCCACAGTCAGACCCAGGCCAAAAACAAGAGTTGTGTATCTCCAAAATGTTAGCCCACACATTGATTTTGAACTCTAAAAATTAATTTTGAACATTAGAAAATCAGGATCTTTCAGTTTCAGCCTAACAGATCTGATTTCCAATTCCTCTAGACTTGAAAACATTGGGCCCAAACATTAACCTCATTTGTACAGTCACCAATGCAGAGGTTTTTAAAATGCCAGACCAGCCTTGCTCTTACAGATACCCACCTGGACCCTGTCAGTATTTGAGAACGCAGCCCCTTGGAAAGATAGTATTACTGGGAATTCTAAGAGGCTGCAATGATGCCCAGAACAGCCTCTGAGCAGCAGGAAAAAGGTGCAAAAAAAAACAGATCATCACAGAGTTTGATTTAGTAAACCTTTTAAAGGCTTTGCCTCATGCCTCATTATTGTGGAGAAGAGAGGCTAAATTGAATGTCTAGAGTCTTATCTCATTACCTTATTATTCTAGTCTAACATCACCACGTGTATCAATTTTCTCTATTTCTGTCCTGAGTCGAACCAGGGTCTGGGTATTGAGTATTCTTCTAAAACAGCATGATATGCACAGAAAGGATGAGATTGCACAAGGCACAAAAACAATCTTTAAAAGAAAAGAGAAAAATAACACTACCTTAACTTTTGTGAGGGTAGATACAGAAAGTGATTATCTTCTTCATTTCCTTGTCATAAATTTTACACACACTGGAAAATGAAGTAGAAGGCAATGCATTGTGTTCAGTTAAAAAAATTGATTTGGCCTAGACATTAGGAACAATTTCTGTTGGGGTCTTAATATCATTCTGGGAAACATAAAATTTACCAGATTCACTTTCTACTGTATATGAACTTAGCCTGAAACCAGGTGTGTGGCTTCCCCCCATTTTCCTGGTAAAATTTGACAGTAATCATCCTAGCACAACACACCTGTCCATCAACCTAAGCTTGGTAAATGTGGCCTTTCTTAATTAACTCTCTTGTAGCATGGATCTGCAGTAGAAACTTTACCTGCTCCAAGAACCACTTCCAGCCATCAGTTTTTCACTTTGAACAAACTTCAAACTTATAGAATATTTGCAAGAATAGCATGAAGAACTACTATATACCCTTCACTGAGATTCCTCAGCTTTAACAATTTGCTACATCATTTATTCTCTCTCTCTCCATCTTTTGTCTTTCTGCCTCTCTCTATATATATGTATATATGTGTATACGTATATATACACACACACATATACATTCACATATAACTGTATGGATGTATATATACACACAAACACATGTCTTTATTGTAATTGTTATTTTCTAAAACATGTGAGAGGAAGTTTCAGTGAATTATTTTGCCCTGAGAATATTTCTATTTTTCCAAAGAGTGTTAAGCATGGTTAAGTTCATAGAACTACCTAAAAGTCCAATTAACCTACACTATTTGCCAAATTGCAGCACTGTTAGTAACACTCAATAATAGAAACACTGTAGGAAAAAGAGGGATAAAAGAAAATTTGTGCACCTTTGGTGTATAGCCCTAATTAAAATTTTGACATAGAAATTTGTTTTTAACATAGTCCTTTTATTTCCTAGAATATACTCCAAGGTCAAAATGCATCCCTATCCTGCTCAGATTTCTCTTACTCACCTCTTGGCTGTCCCAAAACTAATACATGTTACGTGGCATCTACCCTGCTCCAGATGCCCCAACACCTCCCTGTAACTGACTTTACCTGGTAAGTGTGGAGAGAGGGTAACCTGATTGACCTAGTTTGTACTGATGTGTGAAGGACACTATTTATATTCTTAAAGACATTTGTACTTCCACAAAGATGTTACTGATACCAATGAATTTCCCATTGGTAAAAATGAAGGTAACATGTAAAAATAAGATGAAGAAGCAAAGGTAGTGGGATGAGGAGAGAGATTTTTCAGTTGGAAACTGCCATTTAAACATGGAGATAAATCCTCTGTAATCAACTATATAAAACTATTGCTGCTGTCCACATTTCCTTTTATTCCCCCTGGTGTAAATCTAAGACATCATCAAAATATGTGGACACTGAAAATTGGTTAATATTTTGGCCCTTATGTAAATCAATAGTCTTCAGATATTTGTCTGATATTCATTTAAAGGAGTGGCTGAAAGACTACATGAGAGAAAAATTGGGAAATAGTATTGCTTTTCTTAAAATACTGACTCTTGTATGTTATACCAAGCAATTCAACTCTGGCCCCAAACTTGCATCCTGCATTCAGCCTAACAAATGGATCAATCTTCTTAGAAGGTGATTTACTGAGGTCAGTTATAGTCAATTATTGTGACTTAACCACGCCCCTCGGCTGTATTTGACCATTCCTATCACCACCACCCCCAAATACACATATACTCACATATCAAATTTGTCCTCCCAACCACATTCAGCAAAGGTTTAAAACTTGTGACCTGTGTGCAAGGTGTTTTGCTTACTTGCTAGTGCTTAAGGAAATTTGCATTAGATGTCGGCTTAAAAAAAATCATGAGATTTTTAATGTAAGAATCTGCATTGTTTTCTTCTTTTGAAAGCCAAAAGATGTCTTGACCCTGGACCCAAACTACTGCACTCCCCACCTGTCTGGATCCCAGTAACAACAGCCCCGGGAGACCCCGTTACCAGGCATGAGTGTGCTCACCAGATGCTGGGCTCTTCTCCCTGCCCTGACTGCTCCTAGTGGTCATTAAGCCTGCAATCTGGAGCTTTAGAATCTTCCCTGAGAGAAATCCTAGTAAACATAGATTTTTTTTTCATGCCTTTACTTTTCCAGTGATATTTTATCTCTTTTCAGTGTGATATTCTTTGATATTAGCACCTTGGTAAACTGCCCAGATGGACCAGCCATTACATGGGGTCAGCAAAATTCTCTAAAACACAGATTTTTAACAAGAGTTTTCACAGCACAGTAGTTGTTAGGGTAGAGGGACAAGGAAGCAAGGGCAGATCCTGGGGCCATAAAGGGTGGCCTTTATACCCTTGTCAAAATTATGCCAAGGGCAGGTTATAAAAATGTAGCTTGGTGATTACACAGCCCAGTTAAATAGAGGTGAGCTTGCTGGTTTCCTCCCTTTGCTAGAACATCTAAGTGGTATTCTTGTATTCACATTGTGCTTCCTCTTAGAGCAATTCAAACAGTTGATGCAGCAGGAACAGCAGGAATCAAAGTCCAAATTCTAGTGTCCTGTCAAACATAAATTCTCTCAATGATCAATTTCTATCATTTAATCGAATCATTTTTTAACTAAGCAGGAATCTGTCAACTGGCATTCGTTTCATGCCCCATACATAGCTCTGGTGGAAAAATTTTTTTCCCCTTTTGGTTGCATCCTACCGTGTTAAATTGGCAGTTTTCAGAGGAGCTCCTCCTGCCAATTAGTAATGAGAATTAGCCTTGACTTTTGCAGATTGAATTTTGTAAATTGGTTTTATTGAAAGTGAGAAATGGCCTAAAGAACTAAAGAAGGGGGAAAACATTAAGAATGTCCCCAAAGAATGGAGGCCTTATCATAATCTTGCTTCAGACAGGCGATTGTGTGCTTTGGGTCTGGACGTAGCATGAGATAGCTTATGATTGTCTCCCAGGTTCAAACACTGACCTTTCCCACCCTGATCTATACACACAGAACAGTAAATTATTATCACTACATACCTCTGAGGTCTTGCAAGGATTAATAACTTACAGAGCAACCTACATGCTAGGATGTGAAAGGTCCCATTGCAGAGAAAATTATTGCCATAATTCTTTGAGCATTACTTTGTTCACCCAAAGAAGTGATGCTAAGAACTCTACTCAAATCTGAACCCGACAGAACCTTCTTCAGCTTTCATTATTTACTGTGTCATGATACAAAGAAGACAATTTTCTTTCTTTTTCTAATATATATATATATATATATATTTCATTTTCCCTTAAAAAAAAAAAAAGGTCAAATGCCAACGTGATGCTTTATACACTGAAGTTTAAATTGGCCTACCATATCTGATTTGTGTCTTGAATTTCTTATTTTTCTTGAAACAAGAAAGGATGATTTATGGAGCAAAATTTGACATAGAATATCAAATCCTGCTGATTTGCTTTGACAAGAATGCCTCATCTCATCCAAATACATAAATCTACTTTATTTTAGCATTATGTTATTTTCAACATGATGTTATTGTGAAATGAAAAAGAATAGCAAACACTTATCGAATACTTTAGTGTACCATGAACTGTGCTAAGCAGGTACTTTAACTGTATTAAGTAACTTCATACAACTTTACCAATAAGATAAAGATTAAGATTATCATTTTTTTAAAAGAATGAGGAAAGAGAGGCTCAAGGAGATTATATAATTTGCCCAATTTCACCGAGTTATTAAGTTGTTATGTAGAGGAGCTGGGAATCAAACCAGGTGGTCTACCTCCAGAACTGTACTAAAAGTAAGGTTGTTAAACCTTGCAGCCTGTGTGCCCTCCTCTTTGGGAGCATGTTAGCAAGGTCCTGTGGTTTAGAAGCCTGTTTAATTTCCTTTTAGCTAGCATTTCCCAAAGTTACTTAACTGCAGAAACTCTTCTCCCCTAGAATGCTAATTAACGCCAGAATTCTTCAGAATGTAGACAGGGAAGCCCTGCCTTAACCATCTGAGTGCACGTTATCATACAATACGCCCTTTCTCGCACAGCTCTCTCTGCCTGGGCTGCCCCATCTCAGGCTACTCAAATGGCAGCCATCACTGAAAGTCTAGCATTTTTTTTTTTTTTTTACTTCCTTTGGGAAATCTCTCCCACAGGCCCAGAATGTTCTCTCCCATTGCTTAACAAACATCAAATATACAAAAATTAGTTTTCTAGCACTAGAACATTCTCTTGTTACTACCTGGTTCCATGCCTGCTTCCTCTACCTGACTGTGACCTCCTTAAGGGTCCACTTGAATTGTCGTATGCCTCATGGCTACCATAGAACTCAACACAAAACAGATACTCAATGAACACCAACGGAATAGGCTATTGGTCCTTTCGAATCCTGGGAAATGTAATAAATGTATTTTGGAGTTACCTATTGTTCAAGGAAACAGAGGTGATACAAAATACTGAGGAGTTATAGATGAGGAAAGAGGCTAAAAAAATTCAAACTAAACATAAAAAATACTAGTATAATCTTGGCTTTTGAGATTTGTAACATTCCTTTTGCCAGTGTGAAAATACGCATATACTGTATCTCATAAAAGATGTCAGCAATATATTTTTTTGAGGCCAGTTGATGGGATTAAGACCACTGGGACTGAGGGATGCTACGTCTGAGGCTACGAGAAGAGAGGAGGTGAAGGAATTGCCTGAGCAGAAGCCTGAAACAAGGCCAGATGTTAACTGCCTAGTTGGGGGACATATATCGGCAATCTGGGAGTACAGCAAAGCATGCTCCAACCTCAGAACCTAAGGGGTCTCATGCCTGAAAAGCTGCAGGCAGCCTGACATGAAAACTTCTCATGGCTGTAGAGGTAGATTGCCATATGTCAGCCCGGGGGGAAGGGTCTCAAGGCTTCCATTGTTTGAACACTGGGCCAAGTTCCTTCTCTCCCTTTCAACAATGCCTTAGTTAAGGTAAAACCAGTCTCCCAGTGGAAATCATGTAGTTTCTTTATTCCTTGATCAAATGGGTCACAGCTACTGAAGTTAGAGATTGATATCCATGTACATAGCTTGAGCTTGGGATAAAATGAGTTAGTTTACCTTGATCAAAAGGATTGTACCTACTGAAGAATTACGTGTTTTTCACTTCTAGAAAGGAGAAAGGGAATTAGCTAGGACACCTTGTGTTTTCTGGGGGAGCCTGAGACCTTTGATCATTGTATCTCATGATTTTTTTCACATGAGATCATTGCATTTTGCAGCATGGCAAAGAGAATAAAAAGCAAGTGCTGGGTTTCAGTCGCCGCCACCTTGGTGCCAGAGTGCTGGTGGTCCCCTGATTTCCCCACTTTCTTAAATATTATTTCTGTTTCTGTGTCCTTGTTTCATTCATCTCTTGCAACACATTCTTCCAGGAGACCCTATCTTTATTGGGGATGTCACGAACCCCCGATAGCCGGTCACTACTCTCTTTACACGTATGAACTTATGGAAAACTATCCTCAACCAAGCAATTGCAATTCTCACACAGTCTCCACCAATGTGGAAGAAAAGCGTAGAAATTTAATTCCTAGTTTATAGACTGTTCCAGTGACTTCTAAAACAGCAGGCAAAACAGATGTTGCACTGACTTCTAGTCACTGGAATGTGACAGCCACCTTGATTGCCCTTTTCCAGCCATTTAATTTTGTTATTCAGGGAGGCAGTGACATTGATGCATCTGTAAGAGGTGGCCTGACATAAATCAGATCCTCTTGCATTTTTCTAAGGAAGAAACCTCCACCCTTTTCATCAGACTATTGCATTATTTCTGTAGCGAAGCTGAAAAAGAAGAGAGGTGATTTGTATTTCCCAGGATTCTAGAATAAGTGAAAAATCTCCTAACCTGGCAAATAGGTAATGCTGCTATTCAGAAGACATTGCATATGACTAAGTTACCAACAGAGCCCCATAAAATATTCTTTCCTTCCTCCTGCCACCTAAGAAAGGCTTGTACATCCTTTCTTTATTTTGTTTTGTCTTCACTAACTTACAGAACATCTAACTCTGCCTGGCACTGGTGAGGCCTGGCATGCACATAGATAAAGAAAGGCCCTTGTTGTCAAATTGTTCACTATTGATTAGAAAAAGCAGATACACAAATAGCTAACTACCTTCCATACATATAATGGCAAAACTTCAAGTGGCTTCCATCCAACGAGGACCAACGCTTTGCCAGGCTCAGTGATGTATTAACAATCCCATAATGAGCACACCAACTGTCAGCCACAGAAAATATTAAAACCAGGAGCAGAACATTTTCAACAATTCAGTTAATGATTTCCAGAACATGCTTGCCAAAGCCCACTCAGCATCCTTGGATCGTGTTAAGGCCCCTGCTTTAAAACCTTCTCTGACTCCTAATTTACTACTGGATAAAAGTCTCACACATGTTGGGCACTGAGTGGTGATATAGTACAGGAATGGAGAGTTTAGGTTCTGGAGTCAAGCATGCTCTAACTTTCCTGCTATGTAGTGGGTAAATTACTTACACTTGGTTTTCTCACTTGTAAAATGAGGGCATTGGTAGTACCTAACTCATAGGGTCAGGAGAAATTTAAGTGAGATAATCTATGTCTAGTTCTCAGTACATAATACATGTAGAAATAATGTTGGTAGAGGAAGTGGTGGTGGTGGTGGTAAAATAGTAGAATAGGTACTAATTCTTATCTTTCCACAATCAAATACAATGTTACACTAACATATTTGAATGCACGTATGTTTGTATATTGCATACCTATACATTCATATGCATATGTGCATGTGTGTATATGTGTAATTTTATTTAGGCTCTCTTAATTTGAAATAACATTCCTTCCATTGATTTGATTTTGGACAATTTACTTAACCTTAACCTTGCCTTGGTTTTCCATCTATAAACTGAGAATAATAATACCTACCTCAGGGTTATCTTAAGGATTAAATGGCATGAAACATGTGCAGTAACTGACACGTGGGAAGTGTTAATTTTCAAAAATGCTTTTTGAAAAATCCATTTTGAAAGATAAAGTATCTTTATTTCTACAGTAGGAAAAATTATTGTTCTTACTACTTCCAATTCATGGAAAGTTATTTGTCTCCCGACTCTCCCCTTGAGTTTGCTAAATTCTAATAAATTCGAGAGGCATTCGTGAAATGACACACCAAAAGCTGTCCTCCTAGGACACATACACAATTTCTATATTGTGAGAACCTTTCAGTTTAAAGCCTAGAAACTCTGAGCTATTGAAGTGGAAAGTATAGAAATCTACTCTGTCACAGTCGCTTTCGATGAAAACTACAATTTATGATAAGTTCCATAAACCCTGCTTAATTCAACATTTATGAGAGACACTGAAGATAAATGAAAGGTATAGAAATGGAAACCTTTCTAATCAGTCATTTTGTCAAGAATAAAGGACAAGAATGATAGGCATGAAAACAGGCTAGATGTGCATATAAATAATCTACTAGAAATAAATGATTAAATATTTTTATGAATTTAGCCAAAATAGTCTTAGGCCTATAATATAAAGCTTAAAACATGTGTGTCCATGAAAAAGCGGGTGCATTTGTTCATTCAACACACCTGAGCAGCACCAAGGCTAGAATCGGGGAAAGCACACACAGCCTGTATGTTCCAACATGAGTAAAAGGAGAGGAAAGAAAGCTGATTTCACAAGACTCGTGCAAATTGCCTCTCTTTCCTTCTCCTTTAATTGCCATGGTGAGTTACAACATTTAATTAATCCCCTGAAGGGAGTTTTATAGCTGTGTCATGTTGTTGGAAATGAGTTAATACTGAAGCACAAAAACTCTAGCAGAGGAAGAGAGTAATACTAGAGAAGGGAGGATGTCCACAGGTAGACCACTTCGGGAATATTCTTTCTTTTTTTAAATCAGTAGAGGGGCAGGTGCAGGAAGCTGGTCCATTCTCTGGTTTGACCAAGTGACTGGAGCTCAGTGGGCTTTACCCTGTGCTGTGGGCCTTCGTCCCCCCAGGTGAGCTTCTGTGAAGCACTAGAGATTGGGCATTCTCTATACTGTATCCATTTTCCCTTTGGGAATCATAAATTGCTTAAGGAAAGACCTAATAAGTCTCCCAAGTTGTGTTATTTTTCTCCATTAGAACTTCTGGTTTTTCATGCTCTGCACCCCTCAGGTGAGTCCAGTGTTATGGTGCTCAGTGTGAGGGATTGCGTGGAGCCCCCCAGCTCTACCCAGCCGGGTTTCCCCTAGCCCGGGGTGCTTGAGCACATTCAAATCTCTAGACCTGGGTCCCCAGGCGGCCGATTTTTAAATCCCCAGGGATGACAACATACAGCCAGGTGGAGGAACACTGCTCAGCCCTTTCTTGATTTAAGGTTTCAGCCGCAGGTTGTCCTATTATCACCTAGCTCTGTTCTCCCACACTTGGCCCTAAGAGCTGTATCTGCTGATTCATCAATAAGCTTAGACAGTCTTCCTGCTGTCCCAGCCCCCTTGGCCAAAAAGAGCCTGGCCTGCCTGTCTCAGGTTCAAGCGTTCATTTGGCAGCTGTAACTATTCTAATTTTTTTTTAAATTTTACTTTTGGGTTCTAGACTGAATAACAAATAAAACTGATATTTGCTGTTAGATTTGTCTAGATCAGTGGTTCTCAAAGTGTGAACCCCAGACCAGCAGCATTAGCATCACCTGGAAGCTCATCAGAAATGCAAATTGTCAGGCCCCACCCAAGAACCAATGAATCGGAAACCATAGGGGCAGGTCCTAGAAGTGTGTGCTTTAACAAGCGCTCCAGGTGATACTGAGACACAATGAAGTCTGGGAACTGATAGTTTCTATTCCAGGCAGTATACCTCCCCATGGCTCTTAGATGGTAGCTGCATCGTGGCTCAAAAGGGAAAGACCAGCATGCGCCAGCTTTTGTAAGAGCTTTAAGATGTCTACAAGAACTTTAGCATGTGTCTTTCCTTTTATTTAAAATTTTAGAGAAGCAGCCACTCACTCAAATGCTTATAGACACTAACAAAGCCAATAAATGGGCAGGCTGAGCAGGAGCATCTGCCTTCAGGGATGTGGTGGGATCGCAGTAAAGTGCAGAGCACACGCCCCACTTAAGATGTTGACAAAAACTATTCAAAACCACTCTGCAGACCAAGCAAACCATTTCCTTGGGGTCCCAATTTGTCCTGCAGGCAGCCAGTTTGTGGCCTCAATTGTGTATCTTCTTTCCTTGTTATAAAATAAGAGATAAGGATGGGTGTCCACTTGAATAAGCATTGTGGCTCATACAGAAAAGATTGGTCATTTCAAAAACAGGTTTAGTCCCCTAATAAGCTGAAGAATTTTGCCTCAATACTTATATACTCCCACGACCAAGGTGCATGCTGACTTTGATAGTGCATCTAATTCTATGATGTCTGCAGACTGATGAATAAGTGAAGTCCTACAACATCTGAGAGGAGACTTAATGAAGAAAGGAAGTTCTTCAGGAATGGTACATGTACCAACTTAGTTGCTTGGGAATCAAAAGATGTTTTGTTTTGCTTCACCTTCCTCTCAACAAAATTTACTTGCAGTATGTCAACTTTTAATTAACTCAAAGGGGTTAATATTCAGCGACATGATAATACAATACATTGCCCACAGCAGCAGGGCAATTTGCATTTACTAAGGATTAAATTGTATGGTGGAAAGGAAGCATTCTCTAATTCTAGGTGTTGGCAACAGCTTATGGTGAAGGTGTGATTAGGTCTATTAACTATACATCCATGTAGTGTCAGAATTTCTCATATTACTAATGTTGCTATTATTTGTTAAGTGTACAATTCAATGATTTTTTTGTGTGTTTACAGAGTTGTGTAACCATCCTCACAATTTGAGAACATTTTCATCGCTTCAGAAAGAAACCACACACCCATTAGCAGTTACCTCAACATTCCCACCCCAAGGCATTAATCTACTTTGTGTCTCTATAGATTGGCCTATTCTGGACATTTAATATAAATAAAATTATACAGTATGTGGTCTTTGTGACTGGCTTCTTTCACGTGAAGTATTTCCAGTGTTCATTTGTGTGGTAGCATGTATCACAACACTATTCCATTTTTATTGCTGAATAATATTTCATATTTTGTTTATCCATTCATCAGTTGATGGAAATTCGAGTTGTTTACACTTTTTGGTCATTATAAATAATGCTGCCAGGAACATTTGTGTACAAGTTTTATATGAACGTATGTTTTCTCTTCTCTTGGATATATACCTAGGATTGGAATTGATAGGTCGTATTGCTAGACCTCTTTGTGACTAACCTTCGAGAAGCTGACGGACATTTTCCAAAGTGGCTGCATCATTTACATTTTCACCAGCAGTGTATAAGTGTTCCAATATCTCCACATCATTTGTCTTTTTGATTAAGGCCATCTTAGCATCTTAGTAGACATGAAGTGGTATCTTGTGATTTTGATTTGCATTACCTGATGGCTAGCGTAACTTTACTGATATTAAATACAAAAAGTTGTGAAGGATTTGCCATACCCTGAACACTGCAAATACTAGAGTGTAATAGGTTGTGTATATACCACACTCTAAGGCCTTATTAACCAGATATGTCTAAAAAAAAAAAAGTAAAGATTTTGATAGTTTAGTGGAGCAGCTAATACTTAATTGGGTACTTATGATGTGCTACAAATTATGCTTAATGTCTTACAGGCATGATCGAAATTATCTCCCGTAATTATGCTATTTTTAGGTAGTATTATTCCTCCTATTGAACACATAAGCAATATAAGGGATAATAAGTTCATGTGATTGCCCCAGATTACACAGTTAAATGTTGATAATGCATGGACACAAACGCAAATCTGGTTGCCTCCAAATTACATGCGCTTTGCTTCTATACTGTTCATCTCGTATTGTCAAGTGAAATTTTACTGGTAGAAGAAAACGAAAGCAAGCAAAATTTGCTGTGTAACATTGCATTTGGCCATTCACTTCATGAGAACCAAGTAAGGAGTTGAAGCTCTGAGTTCGCTTACTTGGACAAGAAGATCTGAACCAAAAATTCAAGAATGTGATCTCAACCTCATTTCTGAGTTTAATTGAAAAACGAGCATGTTTGCTCATCCACCTCCCTCTCCACACACTGAGATGTGATTAAGTCCAAATTTCCAAGTCTGAAATGTGAATTATGTGGTATTGCTCAATGAATTACCCATGCTAATTCTTTGGATTTTAAATGGGTTTTCTTGGGTTTGTTTGCTATAATTTGAATTTAAATGATTTCTGTGACAGTAACCAAAGCACCATGAAATTTTGTTTCGTATCAGTTTTATTATTAAATTGACAGTGTTACATATGTATTTTTAGGTTCATCTTCTGACAACATTCTCTTTACCTGCCCATGACTTGAAACCAGTTTCTTGACCCAGAATGGATGATAGATTAATTCTAATTGCAAATATGAATACCCTTTTTGAAGTTTCCATTGATTTGTTTTTGTCAGCGAACATACTGTAAATGTCAATGCTCCTTTCTGTTCTTGCAAAAATCTATGTGGATAAAAGGCAACAATTTCCAGGACATACTGATTATTCCCCACTGAACAATAAAACAAGAGGATTTATGATATCAAAATAACACGGATGAAAGCACTGATGATAGTAAATTTCTTCTCCATTTTTACATTGGCTAAATTTTAGCTCTCAGAATAATTTTCTCTTGATGCTTATTGCATTGATAATTTCTCTTTCTAACAGGTAAGGCATTTTGTTTGTCTATTTTTTTTTTTAGCAGTTTTCATTGTTGTGTGTGCGCCATTTAAAATCCCAGATTCCCTCATCTAATTTCTTCATGAGTGTCAGTTTGATATCTCTGCTTGTTTAGTGAATTCACTGCTTAGTTAGGGTTACTTCTTTTATTCACTATAAGAAAAATGATAAATAAAGATTTTTAAAAGGCCAATTTCTAAAAATAACCTGAATAAACCTTTTGAACAGGTCAAGCATATTTTGTGATTTAAAAAAATTCTGGCATTCGAATAGCTAGTTGTAACTCAAGTTTATATATTATTTCTGTATTCCCTTTTTATTCAATATTTATCCTGTAACAAGTCCATTCTAACACTTTCCTACTGAGATATCTCACAGTTCCCCGAAGCGTGGGTTCTCCCTCCCTTCAATGACTAATAATCCCGACCTGTTAACCACAGATGTGTTCCTGGTGGTCTTTGGCTACAGGCCATTGTCAGGGGAAAGTTATGGATTCTGTGAGAGATGTCCTTAAAGAACAGGGAAGATTTGACAGCACAGAGTTGAAGGCAGTTTTTGGGAATAAAATTAGGCTATTTCATGCTGGTGTCCTGTCCAGTTCACACTGTTCAAAAAACTGGTTATGCTTATTTCACTCTTTGTTTGCTGAAACTGTAGAGATAAGAACAAACTCCAGTCTAGCTCCAATCTACAGATTTCAAATTGGCCATGTCCAAATTAATTGGATGTGGCTATCCATTGCTCATAATGTGCTTGAACTACTACAAAATATTTTATTGAAAATGAAATTTAGCCCTGAGACAATTCAAAAGCATGAACACATCTGAACCTCACAGGCAGGGGTGAGGGATTTTATTTCTTCTCCTTCCAGTCTAAATCTGCCTTTGTCCCCATTTTCATAATACACTCATAATGAATGTTAGTTGGCTTGCTTTGGTATGTGTAAACATTCAAAACATACTTAAAAATTGTTTGTAATGGTAGTTGCAAGGAAATAAAAAATTTGGAAGAGCCATGCTAGCTTGAAACTATGACCAATTGGATCCAACTTAATTTTTTAAAAAGACTATTACAATGCTTTCTGATACAGTCTAATACCTTCTCTTCCTACTCTCAGTTCCATCTCTGAGGCCCCAATATAAAAATATCCTAGATTTCTATTAGGAAATAACAGACTCCTCAATGCCCTTATCCCCAAATGGGCTATTTCCCATCTTTTCCCCCCACCCATGAATACAACTTTACATTGTCTTAAAAATATATATGTATCATATATAATTCTGGCTCTAGATTATAAATAGACATGGCTAAGTTCTTCATTCAAATGGTTTTCTGCTAATTTTTTTTAAGAATAGAGACGGTGAAATCTGCCAAGCTTTACATTAACTTAATACTCTCCATATCTCTTTCTCTAAAGCAGAACACTGAGATGATGAATTTATGTGAAGAATACTTTACCATGCCAAAGTACACTGTCAATATAACTGTCTTCATTAACACTGCCAAGCCATTTGAAACCAATCCCAAATCATTTTTGAAATGACAGTAGATATGAATTAAATAACAAAGACATTTGACTGGAATTGAGTTCAAGAAAGCAAGCTCACTCTTTACATCAACACTGGATCTTAAAAATTCAGTAAATTCTGTCCTTTTTTAATCCTTCATTAATGATACTGCTTTCCATTTTGAAGGATCTAACACTTAGTCCTAGAGAATAAATATGCATTTAAAGAAGTTATTTCAATCGCCCTCGAGGTTTCCAGAGTATCTAAACACCTCTAAAAGAAAAATAAGCTCTTGCCAATTGAAGCTCTTGTGATCATACTGCTTTACATCAAGGTCTAGCCATGCATGATATGGAAAGATGTGCTGCTAGTGGGCAAAACCACATGTTTGATTTCTGTCCATGGAAGCCACAGCCTTTAGATCACGAGCTGACACAGATGTGGACAGGCTGTCAAGAAGTACCTCCTTCTCTGTTTTGGCTCTGGCCTTGAAGCTGAGAAGACCACGAGAGGTGCCAGACCACCATAGCAGCACATGATCAAAAGTTTGTGGAACTAGTTTCGTGAACTTTTGGCTTATCGCCCACAATGAAGATATGAAAAAGAACTGTTTACAGACCCAAAAAGGAAGAGACATATTGCATGATTCCACACATATAAGATACATAAAACAGGCAAATTCAGAGATAGAAAGTAGAATAGATGTTACCAGAAGCTGGGGAGAGGGAAGAATGGGGATTATTGTTTAAGGGGTACAGAGTTTCTATTTGGGGTGATGAAAAAGTTCTGGAAATAGTGGTTACGGTTGCATAATATCATGAGTATACTTAATGCCACATAAAGAGGGCTGGAATGGAAAATTTTATGTTCTGTATATTTTATCGCAATATAGATAGATAAATAAATGGAGATTTAAAAATAAAAAGCGCTTAGAAATAAGAAGAAACAGAGAGCTCCCTCCCCCTCTCCAGTTAAGAAGCGAAAGACAACAGATGCTGTCAGCCAACACCCTCCACCCCAGTGCATGCTAACCCAACAGGTCTCAAACGCAAGCGTGAGTAACTCTTTGCAGGCTTTCTCCAGTCCCCTGAGCTCACTTGGCCTGTGCACAGGGCAGGCAGAAGTGCAGGGGATATGACAGCCCCAGAAGGAACCTCTGTGAAAGGCAGAAAGGACTTGGTAAATAAATGCCCCAGATCTCCTTTCCCCAGTAGGGGTGACTCCAGGTATGTGCGATGGTTTCCCATAGTTCCCCCAATGGGCATGAGTCCCAATGGCCTGCAGTGCTATAAATTGCTTGATAATTTGCCCGTTATTGGCTTCCTGCCCTTCTGTCTCAATCCCCTGGAGGTGCTTCCTGGGATCACCTCTCATGTAAATAATTGCACTTAAATCTTGGTCTCCGAGTCTGCTTCTGGGAGAAGCACTCTGAGAACTTGAACGTGGATCTGGGATTTGAGGACCCAGGGAAGGTTCCTGACACACCCCAGAGAGACCCTCCTGGCAGGCAAGGAGAATGCGAGTTGCCTGGAGAACAGCTAGCCTTACCGAAGCACGGAGGCAGCCAAGTGCTCGCAGATGTGGACCAGAGGGAGAAAACCATTTTAAGAGTATCCTTCCAGGAGGACTTCCTGGAGGGGAGCGGTGAGCCCAAATGAAAGGTGCTCTGCCAGAAACCAGATGCTGGGGAGCCGGCCATATCTACAGCGGGTGAGGCTTTTATTAAGGGAACCTTCAAGGTTTCTGAAGAACTCACAAAATTAGAGAATCAGTTTTTAACATCTGACATACCAAGAGGTTACAAAAGTAAGGTCTTTCTTCTTACTTACTTCATACCAGTCTGACACTTACATCCCTTTCCCCTCCTGCTCCTTCCCTGGGGAAGCGAGAGGCAGCCTGAGGAGTCGGGGGTTGGAAGTAGAACATAAGGTGGAGAAATTATGAAGAAGCTGGGTGAGACTTCCCCCATCTCCCCACCGCACTTTGTAACCCACCCACAAAGCACCTCTGAATTGGAGAGAATTTTTAATCTGGATTAGAATCTGGGCTATTGATATGAGATGGGTCAGAAAATCTGTGAGACTAGCCTGAGGTTTCATCCACAAGGTCGGAAAGCCCAAATCCCTGAGAATTGGTGAGCAGATGCAGCTGTGAGAAGGAACGAGCTTACTTTCTGCTCACATTCTACAGATTATGGCTTGCCCAACACACTGGTTATACAAATACTTTCTCCATTTTTATTTTTTTAAATAATAGCAAAAATATATCTATTAAGAATGATATTTAAAATGATAAAAAGTAATATCAGAGTTGATTAACACATCGCTTTGTGCACACAGAACTGCTATGATGCTCTAAAATCTCATAGTATTAGCACTGTGCTTTTTGCCATAATTGCATTAATAGAAAATGACCTGATTTTCCTTTGATCCTTTTGAGCTTTTAATCTGTTTTCTACACTATCTTCAGTGAGTATGTTTTGCTTGTCTAATTAGAAAATAAAATAATGTTCTAAGAAAGAATATCACCCTCTAACAAAGAAGATGAGATTGATAAAGTTAATAGAGGTGAGGCTGATATTCCTCATGTTATTAACCAACAATGACCAACAGATTTTACTCCACCATTGGAAGAAATAATTCCTGATTATAATAAAAACCCTCAGGTTACTGAAAAATCTTGAAGTACCTTCTAATCAATGAATGTACATTGATTCACAAAGCTAATTCTTTGAAAACCAGTCAAGTTTTCATACCCAGGGTAAAAACAAGGCTGGCTAGTTTACTAGAAAACCCCATAGCCCACCATGCCAAGTTCCAGAATATAGTATATCTTTTTCTGGAGTTGTAGTATGTACAATAAACATTGAACAGATCATAAAACAAGCTTGTATTATTCGGAGCTCTCACAGTTCTCTATTCTCAGAAATTCCATTGATCATTTTAGCCTGCCAAACTTTTGTACAGAGACTTCCCTGCATGTCCACCTGAGAATTTCTGCTAATTAATTTTCTTCTTCTATAATAATTAAAGACCTTTAAAAGGCATGATTTTCTCTTCTTTTTAATTAGATGCAATGATTAGAAAATATATTACACAGGACTTTGCCTCTAATGGATTCCATTTTTCACTGGCTTTAATTAATTTTTGTAAAATGATAAAGCATTTTTGCCTTTGGCCTCTTGTGGAAGTTTGTGTGTGAGTATGTGTGTACATAAAACCACACGTGTGTATATGTAAGCACTGTTATTCCACTAACGTTGCCCAAGAATAGTCTTGAGAAGAGGAGCAAAGAAAATATATGTTCTACATGATATAAATATTTCTACCATATCTTGTTTATATCATGAGAATCAGTTTGTATTGAGGTGTGTCTTGAGCACTGTCTTCAACATTATTGTTCTTAAAGCCCTAAGCATTTGAAGGGTAAGGGTTTATAAGGCATTTTAAACCCTTTCCCCCATCTTTCCATCCCAAAACTATTAAGAACAGCTTGCCATTTCATGCTCAAGTGGGCTTACAATTTGCGGCTTTGAAATACCATGGAAGCCAGTTAGACTTTGATGACTACTATTAATAGTAGCTTTTCGGCCGGGTGCGGTGGCTCATGCCTGTAATCCTAGCACTCTAGGAGGCCAAGGCGGGCGGATCGCTCAAGGTCGGGAGTTGGAGAGCAGCCTGAGCAAGAGCGAGACCCCGTCTCTACTAAAAATAGAAAGAAATTATCTGGACAACTAAAAATATATATATAGAAAAAATTAGCCAGGCGTGGTGGCACATGCCTGTAGTCCCAGCTACTCGGGAGGCTGAGGCAGGAGGATCGCTTGAGCCCAGGAGTTTGAGGTTGCTGTGAGCTAGGCTGATGCCACGGCACTCTGGCCTGGGCAACAGAGTGAGACTCTGTCTCAAAAAAAAAAAAAAAAAGAGAGAAAACAGTAGCTTTTCTTCACGTTAAAGAGAGATGCTGAGTTTGGGATGTCTAAACTACCACCAAAGGTGATATTTTCCTCTATCCATACCTTTATTCCCATCTTCACCAGGGATCTCTCATGATTTTTCTTACAGAATTTCATGTGTTACATGTCTTGGGATTCTCCTAATCCCCACCACTGTTACTATGGAAAGAGTTGTTTGTTTCAGCTTCCTGAGATAAATCATTATCTATATAGTGGCCTGCCTGTGAGAAGAAGAAAAACCTATGCAACAATCACCATGATGGACTGAAAGGCAGCAACTTGTCTTCCCTTTCTGTCCTGTGGAAGCACTGATTTCTCATTTTGTTCATTTTTGCACTTTATTTTATTCCTCCTTGTATTGCCACATACATGTTTTATTTATGTGTGCTCTGTCATTCTTAGTAAATTGTAAATTCCTCAAAGGAAGCACTCACATTGCATAGCTGCCTTCTCCTGTGGAGGTCAGGAAGTACTTGCTCAACAAAACTTACTGAACTAAATTTAATAGTCTAATGGTCAAACCACAGGATTGGAAAGCAAAAATCCTTTCCAAAGAATATGATTCCTGCAAAAATTGCTATATTCTCTTTACTTCATTCGAGAAATGATCTCAATGGTATTTATTAAAATTCCTTTTCATGTGTGCGATTGGCAGTGTTCTCAGTCTGGAGCTTTACTAATCCAAATGTGGTCTTCAGACCAGCAGCATCAGTATCACCTGGAAGTTTGTTAGAGATAAAAAAAATCTTTGGCCCTGCCCCTGAATTCCAATATGTATTTTAATAAGATATCCATGTTATTTGTCAATACATTAAAATTTATGAGGGCCTGCTATAAAATAAACATCCAATGTTTTCCACCAACGCCATTGCCACCACTATCCCCACAAGGAACGTGATCACTACCACCCCCACCATCGCTACTGTCACCACCGACACCACCAACTAAGGCAACCAACACCGTCACCACCACCAGCACCATCTCCTATTATTTATTGAGTACAAACACACGCCAGAAACGACACTAAGCACTTCATTATCCTATTAAATACTCACAATTACCCTATTTGGCAAATATTGCTTTATTCCCATTTTACGTAACAGGATACAACAGCTCATGAGTGGAGAATCTGAGTCTCAAATACAGTTCTGTTTGGGCCTAAACTTTGCTCTTCATTCCATTGCCTTTCACTTCAAGTGTGACTTCATAGCAATTGCAGAGATGGATCATTTTGAGTGGAAACATCATCTAATTGACAGAAACTCTACTTGATAAAAAGCTCTTTCTGTTGTATAGGTGTCTGATTCATTTCCATTGAAGAGTGTTTTAAAGTTTTGTAATTTATTTTTTTGTTTTTGAGCTTTTATCCCCAAGAATCCTCCCATAAGTGGCCTTGTTTTCAACCTATCAATTGTTGTTTTGAGAAAAGGAAACACTAAAGAGTTTATACATTATACATTATCACTATCTTTAATTTTGTTGAACCTCTCAACTTTCATTGCTTCCTTTTACTTATGAAATTTACAAAAAAAAAAAAAAGAGGGGGAAAATGCTTTGTCCTCCCATGGCAGAAAACAGAAGGAAAAAATGGAGCAAAGAGGGCTGAGCTAGCTCCATCCTGCCTTTTTGTGAGGCCTTAATTCCATCCATGAAGGTGGAGCCCATGAGGCCTAATTACCTTCAAAAGGCCCTGCCTCTTCACAGACTGTTGCACTGGGGATTAAGTTTCAACATGAATTTTGGAAGGGACACAAACATTCAAATCATCATGGTAACTATATACTGTTTAAACTGCAATGCTGTAGAATATGATCACTAATTTCACTTCTAGAATAGTGGCACTCTCAACTTGATATGTTGGGTT
>RJWJ010025314.1:0-24009 GCA_004363605.1 Indri indri
AGACGTGGTCCTAGGGAAAGGTGATGAGGCAGAAAGTACAGAAATTAAAATGAGAAGTCACTTCAGAAGCTTTACAAAGGCAGACTATACAGAATATAGCAACTGCTTACATTTCAGAGACAACAGAGAGGCTGAAGCTTTTGCGCCTGCATAGCTGGGAGGATAGTAACGTCATTAACCAGGGAGAATGAGGACAGATGAGATAATTCTTTGGCTCCGAAGAGTTTGCGGTACCTGTGAGACATCTGTGTGAAGGTGTCTAGCAGACAGAAAGGAGGACTAGAGCACGGAAGAGAAGTCCGGGCTAGAAACCCCGGAGTCACCTGCCAAGAACAACTGGTGGAAGCGAGGGGGAGGGTAACAGAGAACTTCACAGGACAGTGGAGATTGCTGGAAAGAAGAGAAACAGGAACCGAGGAGAAGTCGAGGAGACCCGTCGTGCGTGCCTAACAAGGTTACTAAGAGGAAAACCCTTCACAAACTGTCAAGTACTGCAGAGGCTCAAATTGATGAGAAGCAGAGGACCGAACAGCTGCTGCAGAGAAGGCCACAGGGAGCCCTTTGCAGAACCTACAGCACAACTGTGATTTCTTTGATAGTTCTGATAAACAGTCTAATGAACTAATCACACTGCTAGTCCTTGGATGGGATGGCAAAGGAGTCTTTAAACCAAGCTTTTTTGACAAGAAAATTTGCTCTTAAATGCTTCCAGTAATTGTGTTAGTCATTCCAACTTTCCTGATTATTTCAACTGCTTTTGGAATCTATATGTGCAGCCGTTTTTTCAAATTAAGTAGTGATGTTTAGGGGCTTCGGTGGCAAGGCATTGGTAGAGGGGTCAGTGGTGCCATCTGCTGTCGTCTTCTTTGAAGGGAACAACTTCAGGAACAAACTCATTGTCTCTCATCACACATTTCGCATCAAGTCTTTCAAGCAGAAATAGCCCCAATTTTACTCTTTGTAATCAGTCCAAGTACGGCGGCCTGTTAGTAGCACTTGCCCCTTAAGTTCTAGCAAAATCTTTCTTGATGTCTCCCCTGATGGTTATTGGGGAGGTCAGAACCTGAGGCCCGAGGAAGCCAGGGACCATAAAGGAAGGAAGGTCACAAGGCTCAAGCTCCGCAGGTGCTAGCACTTAACGCTCACAGCCCCAAATCCCAGTGGTTTCCCCCCGTGGCCTTAAGAGGACACTACTTTATCTCCAATTTTCAGACAAGGAAACTGTGAGTAAGAAAAGTTAAGTTGGTCAAGGTCAAATGTTCGTGAGTAGCTGAGCTAGAAGTTGAATTTAGATCTGACTGCAGTGTTTCTTCTGCTGAATAACTTCTTTCTGTCGCATTTGCGAAGATTCCTCCAGATGTTTGTCACCACAGTTCCGACGCAGCCATTCTCAGACTCCAGCTGGAGGAGAAGCTGCACTTCATGCGTTGGACCTTTTTTATTTTTCCTTAAACCATTTAGCACTTCACCATATATGCTAAATGAGCTATTTTGTATTTTTCTGGATATATTTTAGGTTCAAATGCCTCTACGATTGAATTAAAGAAAACTACACCTATTTTAGCTTGGCTATGTTTCCTATGCTCTTCTTAGACAAATCTTTGACAAGAGAAAGGTTAAAACACATTGCATTTCAGTGAGAAGGTACATCTTTAATAATATCTCTCAAGTACTTAGATATAACTTAATATATAAATGCTTTTTGCACAATCAGGATTGGAAAAGTGAAAAAGGTAAACTTGAAAAATATTTAGTAATAATAAAGCTCTATTGTAGAAATGCAGACGTTACTACTAATGTTATATTTAGTTATTCATGGATAATGCAAACATAACAGCCATTTTGTGCAAAATATATGATAAATCAGAGTAAACTAAGAATTTATGGGTAAATTAATTTATGAATTTAATAGCTTTCATGCTTCCTCCAAACAATATGCTAAAAAGGTCTCTCTTGCCCTAGGGAAGTACGTACACATAAAGCATGCCTAGTGAGGTCTGCGATTTTACTAAAATAAATTACTACTTGCCAACATAAAGGGGAAACAGTAATTTATAGGGCTGCAGTGAATACAGGTTTTTTAAATTATGGTCTGTCCTAGGGGGAAACTACCCCTGTACAAATGCATTTACAAGAAAATAGTCGGAAAAGTTTGGAAGCCCAGGCACTGTGGCATAATATTTTATTACCATCATTATTTGCCTAAGTTAAGGTGCTTATCAGACTTGATCTCAGCCCTAACAAAATTTAAAGTAGTAAAACTGCATTCGAAGGAGACCTACATCATTACGATATCCCTGCTTCTTCCTGCTCGAGGAGCTCTAAAGTTTTCTAAAGCTCTTTATCACACTGCCTCTCAGACAAGGTTCCTTACCTAGAAGAAATAAGAAACTACAATGTACAGAGTTATAAGCTGCTTGACAAGGGTAATTTGTACTTTAGCTCAGTCCTAAGGATGAGCTATGACGGTCTTACTGAGACGGTTGAAACTAGTGTCCAGTCTCTGTGGGGGATTTTCTTTTCTCCAGCCAGAGCACATTTTCCTTTTATGGCTTTGGTTAAAGAACTGATGAGCATATATCGAGTTGTGTGTTTTTGTGCATCTCCCCCACGAGCACCACTTCATTTCATAGCCAACCTAGGCCCGTGGTGCTCCGTGTTCATCCCTCTCATGCTGGTAGAAACTCCTTCCCTGGATGAATCCCATTGTCTGACTTTTCAATATACCACAAAGAGCTGCTATATCTAATGGTAAAACAAACAGACACACCCAGTCAAGTAGATTGGAGCCACTTCGAATTCATGTTCTCTGACATCTCCCCACCGCCAGCCCCAAGGCTGCCCCCTGGGATGCCCTGGCCAACCTTCTCTTCCAGCCTCTTCAAGGGCAGTTGCAGACCTCCTCCTCTTCCCTCAAACCCCACCACCTCTCCACACCCCATACTCTCAGTAGACAACCTCCCTACTCCCAAGCGAATCTACCCCTCACCCACCTTCACTCCTGTCCTTCCATTCCAGGGGACAAAGCTACTCCAACCACCTTCCTCAGGAATCTTGCTCCATTAATTATTATCTCTTGGTTGGAATGTTCTATCTCTCCTCCTTGGTTGATTCTTTCCCTTTGCAGACACAGAGTCTTCTGGATTGCCCACCAACTCCCTGGTCTACTCCGTGGGCTGACAGCCTTTAAATGTAGGTGGGCCCCACGTTCTTCCAAAGCTCTGTTCTTTCATTACTCTCTGCACTCTACTTTGGTGTCCTCATATTCACCTGGTACCAGTCAGGGTCCAGTCAGCAGGTGAAATCACACTAGTTATTTTAACTGAGATAAATGAATATAAAGAATTGTTAACTAGGTAGCAAAAAGGGTGAAAAGAGAACTTTAAGATATGGCAGGAGTAGGGCCGACAGGAAGCAATTCCGCCTCTAGGGCTGAAGAGACTGGAATTATTAAAACTAGAACTTAGAGAAGAGGCCCCTGGGGTGGGATCCAGACCTCCCAGGAGGGGGCATAGTTGGTCACTGTTAGTGCCTCCAAGTGGAGGTCAGAGGAAGCTGGTTTGCAAGTGCTAGAAAAAGTGCACACTGGGCCCACAGATGTGACTGGAATGAACTGCAACTGCTGGCGGAAGAATCCAGGCTGGAGGGAGACACGCGCCTCCCGTCCTCGCGCCCTGCAGCTTCCTCCATTGGCACAGCCTAAAACGGGCCAGCTGGTCAAGCGGAAATGTGGTTTGCAGAGTCCTAGCTTCAGTATCAGAAAGCAAGCACAGAGAGCGAGTTTGGAAAAGAGATAAAAATTGGCACAACTCCACAGCTTCACATACCGTGGAGGACTGAAAGACTTATTTCCCTAGCCCAAGTTTCTCTCTTGAGCCCCAGACTCATTTAACCGACCCCCTGCTGGAATATTTATTTGGATGCCCTGTGGTAACTTCTAACTCAATTTATGTTCTCAATTGCTCTCATTTTCCTTTTTCTTCCCAGCCCATCCTCTTCTTCCACCCTGCTTTCTCCAGATGAATGAATAGCACCGTTCTGTATGTAGGAAATGCATAAATGTTATTCCATCATCACAACTTTGGCCCTTTGCTCTCTGCATTGGCTCAGTCATCAGAGTTCTTTCACTTCCCTTGATATCTCCAACATCAATGCCTTCCTCTCATTCTCATTGCTACTCTCAGTCTATACCTCATCGTTGCCTTCTGGATTAAGGCATTGTCTCCTAACTAGTCTCACTGTCTCATGCTTTTACTCTGTTGCTGTGCCCTGGGCTCTAATTTCCTGCCAGTGATTCCCTATACCAACAGAATGATCTTTCTAAAATGCAAATCTTATTATCCTGTTCTCGCCTTAAAATCCTTTACTGGCTTCCCTCAATATTCAAAATTATTTTCTCTTTGGCGTGGCTTAGGTAGCTAGCTCTGCAGCCTTGATTCCTACCTCTGCTTCTGTCCGCAACTCCTTTCCTCACTTCAACCCAGATTCAATCATCCAAGCCTCTTGCACCACTTAGCTGTCCTCAGCCTTGTCGTATTGTCCCTGGCCTCTCTGTATCTACGGGTCCCAGTCCCCTCTCTGGGTTAATCTTCCCATTTCCTACCTCTGACCTTTCTTCCCCTTTCTAGCTCCTTTCCACCCTTCAAGACTGAGCACAGGCTTTGATTCCTAGGTGGGTTCCCTCTGTCTCAGCCCTCACACCCACACCCCCTCTGTCAGGGTCTGTCCTCTGATCCCCCATAACCCATCGTGGTGGGCTTCTTGGAGGTACTTGCTCAGTGGTTAGGAGTGAGAACTCTGGAGCAAACTCTATGTTCAGTTCTGAGCACTTCCTCTTACTGTCTGTGTGACCTTGGGAAAGTTATTTAAGCATACTTTATCCCTCAATCCCTGCATATGTAAATTGGGACTTAGTGTCTTCCTGATAGGTGGTTATGAAGATTAAATGAGACAATATATGTAAAAGCCTAATCCCAGTTTTTCATCATTCTTTTCAAAGTGTCTCACTTCTCTGGCTGGGGGTCCATGTAGATTATGTTGAAGCCAGGGCACAAATTGATAGTATATTGCTTGAGAACAACACTGCTCTTCTGTTAAAACCCTAAGCCAACTTTATTTCAGAAGGGCCAGGACCAGATGGATACTATCATTGCTTTGATTCCATAATTACTTGGGGATGGGCTCAAATCTTGCATTTTTTAAGGTCCTAGGGCCTTTTACTTCCTCTAGGAAAAAGAGTGAATGCTTTGCCAGCCCTAGATCCTGTGGCTGGTGTTAAAGTGAATTTAGTGGGAATGTCATTAACTTTTTCATGGGAAAGATGGAGTTGGCCGGCACCCTGTTTCTCCCTTCCAGTTTTGCTTGGGGTCTTGGCTGCATCTAGAGAGAGCAATGCAACGAAGCATGAGCTGAGGCAGCCTAAGCTCTTCCCCAGGGCCCAGTCAGCCAGCAGCCCTCAGTTCTACCTTGAGGCAAACACTCCTAAACATTTATTTGTGCTTTTGGACCCAAGGTCCAATGGGAACATAAAATACATTATTCCAAAAGAGATTAACTTCCACTAATTCCTTCTACCACACACAGAGAAAAAGAAAACCATGCACAAGCCAATAGCATGGAACTTCTCCAGAGAGCCTTCTGACCACCATGTATGAAGCCCTCAGATTAGCTGTGGGGGTGGGTAGCAACGTTTGGGGAAGCTACTTGTGCAGGATGAAGAAACGCGAATGTTTTTTGTTTCGATTTTCTTTTCACCAGGATAGCCTTGACTTTTCACAGATTTCCCAGCACAAGAATCAATACAGATGATAACAGAGGAGAAAAATGTTCCGCTGTGGCCCAGTTTGTGTTCCTCCAGAGAGCTGCTCGCATGCACGTGGGTCGGCAGCCTCGAGTCCTGGTTGGCTCCTGAAGCGGGTGGGGAGGTCATGCTCCTCCCTGGGAGCTGGGATGGAGTGACCTCTGTCTTTCAGTCCTCTGGGAGGATACGGCTCTCACTGGCTCTCGTCCCGCAGCAGACTGTCACCTCAGATGGCCTCGCTAAGGCAAAATGAGTTACTGACAAGTTAGCAACAGCCTGGTTACATCATGCCCTCTTGTGTCCCCTTCCAGGAGCACCAGGACTGACACTCCCACCTTTGGGCTGTGAAATTACTAGGAAAAGTGTAGTGGGGATAGCTTTTTTTCTTTTTTTTTTTTTCCTCTCATGACAAGTTTTTTAGCCTTGCTCAAAAAACATCTCTCCGTAAGGAAAAAGCAAGAGAGCCTGAGTATGGAGAAAAACCTAAAATATTAACGTCTCTAGGGAAATTTTCCTCCAAAGGAATACAAGATTGTAGTGTGACTTCTGTTCCCTGGGAGTGGTTTATATCCCGATGGCTAATCTATAGAATCACAAAATCAGATGATGTGCAAACATTTCACATGTATTCGCCATCATTGTTACATGTTACAAGTATGTTACATTTATATCTAAGGTGTTGTAACCAAATGTGTATTTCCTTTTTATTCCTCCACAGCGCGGTGCCCCCTGCCTGACATGTAGAAGGATAATTAGAGCGCTGGTCCCGCATGAAAGGAAACTGTTACAGACTAGCAATGACAGATGTTTGAGCCATTTTAAAATTAGTGAGAGATACGATTTTCATTTTTAAAAATTAGAGTCAGCTTGCAATTTTTCCCTGTGAAGAAATAAAAGAAGAAAAACATATTGGCTTAAATAGTTGGCTTTTGAATATATTTTATATAAATCTATTTGAGTGTATTTATTTCTACTTCTGAATATAGTTTTTGTCTAGGATTTAGAAAGTCATTTCCTACAAAATAAACTGTGAAGTAGATGAAGTACGTTTATTTCATGCTTTTTTTTTTTTTTAAACGAAGGACACTCTGTTTAAATGAAATTGCTCAGAAGCCCAATATGTAAAATGGGTATATATGGAGCAGTTTGGGCAGAAGCAAAGGTTACAGGCCTTGAGCCTAGCTCTCCCGGCCGTCGTGTCCACCTCACAGTGACACCAGATGTGCTCCGGAGACGGCAGTTTAAATAAGCAAATGAGCACATGCAAAGATATTCACCATAATTAGCCATTAGAGAAATTCAAATTAAAATAAAAGAGAATGATGGTAGCAAATACTGGCAAGAATGGGGAGACCCCAGATCACCCATGCACTATTGGTGAGAATGTAAAATGGTGCAGCCGCTCTGGAAAATAGTTGGCAGCTCCTTAAAAAACTAAACATGCAACTGCTATGCAACCCAACAATTGCACTCCTGGGCATTTATCCCAGAGAAATGACGACTTACATTCATACGAAAACCTGTGTATAAATATTCATATGAGCTTCATTTGTAATAACCCCCAAATGGAAACAAACTAGATGTCTTTCAACAGATGGATGGTTAAACTGTGGTACATCCACATGGCAGAACACTACCCAGCAATAAAAGAACTGATCATTATTATTATTATTATTATTATTATTGTTAGAGATGGCATCTTGCTATGCTGCTTAGGGTGGAGTACAGTGGTTATTCACAGGTGTAATCATGGAGCACTGTGGCCTCGAACTCCTGGGCTCAAGTGATCCTCCTGCCTTAGCCTCCTAGGTGGCTGGGATCACAGGCACACACCACCACACCCAGCAAGAGCCAATTATTAATACATGTAACAACCTGGGTGAATCTCCAGAGAAACATGCTGTGTATAAAGCCAATAATAAACAGTTACATACTGTAAGAACCCATTCATGTAATACTCTTGAAATGACAAAACTATAGAATGGAGAAAAGATCCGTGGTTGCCAGGGTCTAAGAATGTGGGAGGGAAGTGAAGGTGGCTATACAGGGCAACACGAAGGAAACATGTTGCAACACAAAGGTGATGAAAATGTCCTGTATCTTGTCTGTGTCTGCATCAATATTCTGGATGTGATATTGTGCAACAGTTTTGCAAGATGTCGCTATTGGGGAAAGCTGGGTTAAAGGCACATGGAATCTCTCTAGTCTCTCTATTATTTTTTACAACTGCATAGGAATGTATCATTTTCTTAAAATAAGAAGTTTAATAATTCTTTTTTTAAAAAAAAATCATCAACAAATGATCTCCTTAAATCCCATGTCCATGATTCTGAGTAACCTGATACAAGCTACCACTTAGATGTCACGTGACTGATTCACATACCACTCTGGAGATGTCAGGATGCCCTCTCAGACAAATGCCAGGTTCCAGCTTCACCTTCTTACTTTCCTCCTCCCAATCCAGTCAAAAACACTTACTTGAGCTGATACCATGAATCAACACAGGATTCAGTGCTGGAAATGAACCTGCTGGTTTTTCCTAAGTTCACACCTTCTCTGAACAGGGTAGGTATTTAGGTGATAAGAAGTGAAAGTAAACAAGGGATACATAATATTAACAAGAGATGATTAGTTGGTTGGATTGTGACATGTACCTACCTCACTTCAAAAATGATGTAGGATATGTTATTTTAAAAATATATATTATATGCTATGGTAGGCTGAACTGTAGTCTCCCAAGGAAGTCCACGTCCTAATCCCTAGAACCTGCGACTATGTTACCTTACATTGTAAAAGGAACTTTGCAGATGTGATTAAGTTAAGGATCTTGAAACGGAAGGTCATCCTGGATTGTTCATGTGTGCCTGATGTAATCACAAGGGTCCTTACAAAAGGGAGGAGGGAGTTCAGAGAGAGGAGGAGGCACCTTGATGATAAAAGCAAGGATAGGAATGATGTGGCCCCAAGCCAAGGAATACTGGCAGCCTCTGGAAGGAACAGAGTCTCCTCTGAAGTTTTCAGAAGGAATCAGCCCTGCTGACACCTTGATTTTAGCCCTGTAAGATTCATTTCAGACTTATGACCTCCAAAACTATAAGAGAAGAATAAATGTGTTGTCTTCAATCACTAAGTTTGGAGTTTTTTGTTATAGCAACAAAAGGAAACTACTTAAAGGAGGAAAAAATAAAGAGAAGGAAATAAGATGAAGCAAAAGCTTACTCTTATTCCCTCTTGTGGTTAATTTTATTGAAATATTAATTCAAAAGCAAGATTTACTTCATATAAACTGTATAGACTATACACTTGAAAGCTTACCAAAAACAAACAAACAAAAAAGCCCAGTCAACTCCCATAACAAGACATTGGATGATCTCTAATAATATGTTTGAGCTCTGCTAGTAAAAAAAGCTCATATTAGGGTTTCTTTTTAAAATTTCATTAGGCATTTCTAATGTTCATATAGCCTTAGTAAGAGTTGAGCTCTATATTCTCCCTTTTCTTTATTTTCATTGTAGAAAACAGAAAGTCAAGTAATTACAGTAAAATTATTTAGAGCTTTGTGTGCATTCCTCTATTTTTTATCTCTTTTTTTAGAGGCAGCTTTATTTTGATAAACTCTGGCATCATTCCCTTTGCCATTAAATTATCACCATTCATTCATTCAACTGGTCAGTATTGCCATATATTAATATATATAAAATATACATACATATACATATACATATACACACACACATATATATTAGAGATTAAATTACTCCCCTTATTTATAGTAGATGTGTGAGAAGAGTCAAGATTCTGATTTTCAAAATGGCAAATCCCAGACCATAATCTTTATCATGCCCTAGAAAGATTTTTTAGGAGGTTATTAAGCAGTGGTTTGAAAGCGTTTAGAAAAGATGTGTGATCCTCAGGAGTCAGCAGAATGGTTTCCTGATGGCTTCTAGAATGGCGAGTCCAGGTGGAGTTAACATTCACCTATATTAGGGCTTTGAAAAGTTCTGTGTCCCAATATATGCCACACCCCATAGGCTCCTACTGGCATAAGGCTCTGTTTTCAGAGAGTACATATCAACATGTAAATGACTTGATTAGAAACAACGTTCTTGCCAAGGTTGTGAATGTATGGCTTAAGAAATAATTACAATATATTTTCAAAATTTGCCACATGGGTTTACAAACCACAGCACATCAGAGTATCCCTCTGAGGTCATCTAAGTCAGCCCTACAGAATCCTTCTAGAGCATCTACTTGAATATCCCTAGGGAATGGGAACCTACTCCCTCCCTGTTCAACCTATTCATTAGACAATTCATTTACATAGAGCTAAACTCTGCCTCTATTTAACATAAACTCTTTGTTAACCTGTAAATAACAAATAAAATTCTGTCCTCTTTGAACACTTAAAGATAGCTATCAGTCTTTCCTTTCGAAATCTGCCTTTTTTTTTCCCTCAAGATAAACATCCATTTTTTTCCTTCAATCTCCATCACAGGATGTTTTCCAGGAGAATCTATCCATACCAACCCCTTCTGGCGCAATTTTTCTAAACCACTTTTACATATATTACTCAAAATAGATCAAATACTCTAGATGTCTTCTGGCCAAAACAGGTTACAACAGTAAGTGAGGGCAATGCTCTGTATTATCTGTGTGGCATGGGATCTCATTAGTTTCATAGAAATAATTTAGAACAAACTATGCTTTTTGTGTGTCTTTCTCCAAGTCAATCATAAAAAATGTTTTATAGAAAAAATTTAAGGATCCAACCCTGTGATACTCTAAAAGAAACATCCTTCCATGTAGGCACTTAGTGTATTGTGTTGGTTTAGCCAGCTGTGACTCTACCTAACAGTTCAATAAAGAGCCAGCATTTCTCCCTCCTCTTCAAAAGGTTGTCCTGGGGGACTTCCACTGTGCTAGTCATGCACAGGGTAGATAGGGCATTCTCCAGATGTAACAAATTAATAATGAGGATAATTTGGCCTTTTAATTGTTGAACTACTTTTCTGACTCCTAGTGATAACTTCTTTTCTAAATGTTCAGCCACCATCTGTTTAAAAATGAGCTCTTGAATTTTTCTAGGACATGGTATCATCTTACAGGATTTAACCTTTTGAAAATCTGGATGAGTAGATCTCTCCATTTTCCTAGCACCTACTATTATCCAATAGTTTTGAAGATTATGTCCAGCAGTTCTGAGAACATCTCCATATTTGTTCATCATCCTGGGATAAAATCCATCTGGACTTAGAAATTTGTACTAAACTAGAAACAGCTAGAATCCAAAAGGACTTCCCTGCCTGCCAGTGACTCACTTATCACGTGATAATGGGGAGCAGGGAATCTGCAAACTATAGACTCTTTTCAGGTACAACAGGGGCGGTGACGTGGCCTGCTCTGGGTTCCTTTCCATTTTGTGAGGCTCCCTCTGTGTTCAGCTGCTTGGTGGTACGAAGAGCTTCACAGCAAGTGGCAGAAGATAAATTTGTAGTTATGGCATCTGATTATTAAAATAATTAGCTTCGTTGGGGCTATTATGCTGGGAATAATCCTATCTCTGCACAACATGAGATCTGTTTACTTCTTATTACCATTGAAATTGAATGCCACTAAAGCAACTACTAGGATTTGTCACAAATATGAAACAAATTACTAGCTTCTAAAATTTTAGGCCTTAAGTATGGAGAAGAATGTGAAAGACACTGTAGTACCTCCCAACATCCATTTCACCCTCCCCTTTTGCGTAGCTAAGTATTGGGTGGGGCTAATTTCACTCCCAGCTCCAGGGGAGCACCCAGATTGGTCTAAACTCCATCTACCACATAGATTGATTAAGGATGGATGTATGACTTAACATTGACCATGAAAGTGGAATTCAGTGGTTGTGAGGGACAAAGCTATCTCCTTTCCCTGGGTACTATCGCACCCATCTATCAAGCAAGAGGAAAAGCAGTTTAAAGATAAATTCTACACATGGGAGAGGCCAGAATCAAAAATCTCTCTCTTTCTCTCTCTCATTGCTGGTGAAAATGTAAAATGGTAGAGCCACCTTGGAAAGTGATTTGGCAGTTCCTCAAAATGTTAACATAGAATTAACATATGACCCAGCAATTTCACACCTAGGTACATTCCCTAAAGAAATGAAAACAGATGTCCTCACAAAACTCATACACAACGTTCATAGCAACACTATTCGTAACAGCTAAAAAGAGAAAACAGCTCAAATGTCCATTACCTGATGAATGAATAAACAAAATGTGTTACATCCATACAATGGAATATTATTTGGCAATGAACAGAATGAAATACTGATATATGCTACAACCTGGATGGTTAGATAGTGGCGATGGTTGCAGAAATCTGTGAATATACTGAAAGCCACTGAATTGTACACTTTAACGGATACATTTTATGGTTTGTGAATGACATCTCAAAGCTGTTATAAAAAACCAAACATGCCAAATTGCTTTCACAATTTTGCTTTATCATTTACTATTTCTCAGTCCCCTTTAATGTCAACATGGTTGTGAAGTGAACTTTTAGAGACACCTAATACAGAACTTCCTAATAGAGAAATAAAATTTCAACAACACAATTTTTAATGAATTCTGAAACTTGTCCTATTAGACAAATTAAGCCAAACTGCTGAAAGCATGAGGTCAAAAAATAATAAACCTTGGGCTTAAAAATGTGTTTCATGATTACAAAGCCTAGTTTTAAAAAATTTGATAAATTAAAAACATGGAGAAGTGAAAGCTTATCATCACTGGCGTTTATTTCATTATCCTCAAATGTTACGAAAAGAACTAAAGCAGTTTGTTTTATTTGGCTGAACATGTATTAATTACTTAAAAATAAAACCTAGCCATAAAAATAGCACACTTACAATGCCTGTAGCAACTGAGAACTAATTACCAAATATTATTCTGTTTCTAAATCTTTGCATTTGCTTTACTTAAGCTTGCTAAATTAGTTAAAATAAACTCAAGCATAACATATTTCTAGCATATTTTTGATAAAATGTGTCACAAACATACATTTTTCCACATATTTTTTAAATAGTTAATAGGAAACTCTCTTATGTCCTATTTCCCAGGAAAAAGATACAGAAACAGAGACGTGTACAGGAAGTTTATTGTGGAATGGTCCCAGAAATTAAAATTGCGAGGAGTTAAGGAAGCAGGATTGGGGAAATAAGAGAGTTGAACAGTGATGAAACTGCAAATAGGGCCTCAGCTAATCCCTTAGGGAGCTCAGGAGCTGGGATGTTTTTTCTGAATTGTCCCAAATTAAGGTAAAGGGGTGTGATTTGTGTATCCCTATATTGACCAGTCACTGGGTGTGAGCTGCCCCTGGGGAATGAATATAACCTGAGAGAAGAAATTCCTTTCATCTGAGGGCAATTCTTGGGGAGGGATTTCCTGGGAGCCATGAACAGGTAATATTAATAATTCTGTCAGCTGGGGAAATAAGTGCTTTGGTCCTGAAGGGGCTATGTAGACAGGACATCACAGTATCCACCACGGTTCACCCCTGGCACTGCCAGGATCCATTTGCTTTGCATAAAACACTTACATCATCAGGGAATAGCTTTCTTCTGGTTGGTCTCTTTTCCTAGGGAAATTTGCAAGAGGAAAGTGAGTGGGGTGAAGTATCATTCACTGCTGCAGCTGATCTCAGGGCTGCAACCAGTATTCAACATCCCCTACCGCTGTTACCCACATTGAAGTCTCACCCTTGGCTAGCACCTTCACTGGTCCACGCGGCTTCCCCGGGGGGTGACCCAGACCCTCATAACTGTGCAATCCAAACCCCTGCTCACTGTGCCTTCCCAGGGCCGAGGTGCTGCATCTTTCCTTTACTGTCAACATCAGGCAGGAGAATACTAAGAAAGGCTGCAGCAGATCCCATGGAGCAATCCTATTCTTTCCTTCCCCGTTATGGAACAGCAGTCCTGCCTCCTGAAGAACTGCAGTTTTTGAAACGTAGTCCCAAAGCATAGCTAGTTTCTCACACGTGGGGAAGGCAGCACTCGAGAGTCCACACCTGGACCTCCTGCTCTGTGTCTCACTGTACGACTATTGAAGTTCCAACGTGCACTAAACAAACTGACATTTCTTTCAAACAGCATCCTCTACATCTTTTCAACATAGTGTCAACAGCCAGATTACTAACGTACTATTTTAGAAACGTTGAGAAGATCTCCAAAAGCAGAGAATGTGTTCAGAGGAATGGCCTCTCCCCTTTTCCCATGTTAGCTATGCTATTGGAGGATGAATACTATTATGTCCCGTCTAGATACCCCCTTCAGGACCAAAGCACTTATTTCCTGCAAATAAGTAGCTTAATTTTTAATGGATCAGAAAGGAAACTTTAGTCCATGTTAACCACATACCACTTTCCCCATAATTAGGTGGATATTTATTCAGCCAGGATGCAGAAAAATACGTTTTAAGGTGCACAGCCAACATCTGTGTCCATGCCATACCGATTGTTAAATATATTGACTATCACACCTATAGTTTAGTAAATTAAAGGTAAGTTGTAGATACAAAGTCGATTAACCTTTTTGGCACCAAAGGCAAAGAACCAACCTGGAAACTATTTAGAAATTACTTGACAGCACTGACCTCAAGTTCACCTTTGTTATAGACTTAAATGCTTTGATAAACAGGAATGGTTGATTTCGTGTGTGTATGTGGATAGGCACTCGGTTCATACACTTAATGCTAAATCCAACATTCGGTATTTAATTTCAGATTAGTTTTGTCTTGCATCTATACCAATTATTGATTTAAAATAAAATCCATTCTCAACACTGAGTTTTTTCCCCTACACATTTTTCAGGAAAATGTTTACAAATAGGCTGATCAAGTAGACTACATAGAAATGAACAAATGCTTTTTTATCAGCTCTTTAAAGACTACATAGACATGCAGTAATACAAAAGCATTGCCCTAATTAAGAAAGCAAAAGTACAAATATACTTAAATTGGAAATATTTTTTGAGACAATGGTATATTTTAATAGTGTAGAGTGGCTAGGCATGATGGTTCACACATGAAATCCTAGCACTTTGGGAGGCTGAGGCAGGAGGATTGCTTGAGCCTAGGAGTTAGAGGCTTCAGTGAGCTATGATCACACCACTGCACTCCAGCCCAGGCAACAGTGCAAGATCCTGTCTCAAAAAAAGAATAGTCTAGAGTAGTTCATTTCTATTTACTTCAGTTTATGGATAGAGTTTATGGGGATGAGAGGAATCAAGTAAAAATAGAGTGAACTAAGAATTTATCTACAACGTAATTTGCTTCATTTAATAAATTTTGTCCTTCTGCAATATATTTTCTCCATAAGACAAAACAACTATCTGATGCAGCACTTTCCACAGGGCTCTAACTGACAGCCTGGCACATAATAGATGCTCAATAACTGTGTGTCAAACTAATACATGTACCAAGTTTTTATTGCTCGTGTGATACTCCGTAAGTGCAACTAACTCCTCTCCCTCCCTCTTCCTTTTTTAAAAAAACTCTCTTCATCCTCTTCATCCCCTCATCAGCCCAGCCCCCTCTTCCTCCTTTCCTGTCTTTATCTCTCTTTCGTCTCCTCTCTGTTCTTCCCTCTCTTCTCTTCTCCCTTCAAAGGACGTCACAGGGAGAAGTTGAGGGGAAACCCATGTCCAGCAGCAAAAAGAAAGCAGAAAGTTTACACAAAATCACATTTTCTATTCCTCCTTTTTTCTTTTCTATTTCTTTTCTTTTCTTTCTTTTTTTTTTTTTCCACCAACTTGGGAAACCCTGAATTTATGTGACTTTGTTTAATATTTAAAAGGGGTGTTGCCCTGTTGCATAGGTGTCTCAGGACAAGGACTGCATAACTGAGGAACATTTCCATCCTGCCCTTGTCTTCTTGTGCACAGTTTCTGAAAGAATCTGACCCTTCCCAGTTCCCAGAGACAGTCTTTGTGATGGATATCTCTCTGCGTTAGTCTTAGTATAAGAGTATAAGACCGTAAGACTAACCTACCATTTCCGAAGAACCGGGAGAAGCTGCTTCTTCTAAAGAGGTGGGTCTGTAGGTAAGTTAAGAGTGATCAAAGCAAGCTCCAACACAGTCTCCCGTCCTTCTTGTGGGGAAGATGGGAGCAGCTACCCAGACGTGAATGGGAACAAGGGTTGCAGGTTCTCGCCACTGTCGACACTGTGGGTGTGTGCTGACCACGGCGGGGTGGGGAGGGAATTATTCAGGCAGCCTGAACATCTCTAACGGACCTGGGTTTTCTCAAGTGCGCAGGGGAGAGCAGCAAGTCTCAGTGAGTTCCTAACCACCTGCCTCGGGCTGCCTGGAGACAGGGCCACTAAGTCTGCTCTATCAGAGGGGCCAGCTAGGTGCGGTCCTGATCTTTATTAAAAGTAACCAGACATTTGGGAGCTGGTTGCCCAGGCACCCAGTAATCATTTTTAAAAACATCACAGAAAGTCACTTTCACTCTTACACTTCAAATATAATATTGATGCTTAAATTCCAGCTGATTGGAACAATAGAGATTCATCCAGCGGCGGAGGGACTGATAAGGATGAGGGAGGCGTGCCAACAGATATAAATTACTCTTTTTGTGAACTCTCAGACTGGACTCTACCCTTGTTTCATCCCATCCTGCCTCCTCATCACCCTCAGACTCCCAAACCTCCATCCCCGCATCTCTCTCCACATCCACCCCGGCTGTGGGTTCTAACCCCAGTTCTGCTGTTGTATAGCTGACTATGTGACCTTGAACAAGTTATTTCTTTGAGTCTCAGTTTCCTCATCAATGAAATGGGAATAGTGATACCTAGCCAACAGATATGAAATAAATGAAGTAATACAAGCAAAGGACTTAATGGAGGCAATCAATAAATGCCAGCTACATCCAAATTCCCCCTCTCTAAAGAAGAATAAAGTCTTAGAAAACTAAAATTCCCAAATTATAAACCCAATTCTATTTTCCAATGTAAGAAATTTACCTTATTTCTCAGTTTCCCTGACTCATTCTATCCACACAACATATGTTATGAAATAAATGATTTAAATGCAAAGTTAGTTGAACATTTATAGCACTAAAAGTCATATTTATTCTAAGTTCTTTTTTTCAGAGAATTAAGGAGGCAAAAGAAAGAGCTAGTTTCAACCTCATACATTGAGAGAGATCTTGATTGTAACAAATTTTTTATGTATATATTTAGTCTATATTTGCTGTTTAAATACTTGGAATATATTTATGGCCATTTAGAAATGTTATTACCAATATTTAAGATATTGCATCATCCAATAAGAAGTATTCACTGTTTTAATTTTAAAGAATAATATTCAAATAATGCCATGACCATATGTGTTATTGATTAGGTAAAGAGCTACTAAATAGCTAATCATGTTTTGCCTTAGAAAGGTAAAGAATTTTAGCTGAGGTTAATCTTTCTGATTTGCCTTAGAAAGCTGAAGTTGAACTTATGTGACAACTTTGATCAAATATAATAATTAAAGCATAAGGAAATTTCTTTTTATTATAATTACCCATCTTTTACCTTCCCCGTCCCCCCAAAAAGAGTCTTATTCTGTATACTCAGCTGAATTTAAATGATGGATTTAATATGTGATACATTTGTCTTAGCTTTGCATAGCACTAAGATGATACATTCCTTTTTTATATGGTAATGAGAGCCAAACTGTTCTCAAAAACGATGTTAAAGTGTTTAAAGATGATGACACTTTAATGCATCATGGTGTGTCGCTTTTAAAAATAATTGAAGCAGTCTGCTTTGAAAATTGTTGTACTTGATAATGGAGCCCCCTTGTGGGGGGTTAGTAGTATGTCAGGCTTTCAAATAGCAGGTGAAATGCTGTTTTAATTTTTTTCCCCCTTCACAATGGGAGTACCCGTGCTGTAGTAGCGCTATTAAGAAAACATATACTTGCCTCTGGAGCCCTGATATCCCGAAATCAGCAGGTACTTAACGACCCCCAGGAAGTGGAGAACCATGTGCTGCCTCTCCTTTGGTTTGCTTGTAGTCCTTGTAGCCGAGGATAAACAAACGTTAATTTTTTTTTTAGTCACATTGATTGTTATGTTCTTTGGAGAGAAAACAAGTAGACTGGCAATTGTTTTTACTTGGTCTGTGACCAGTCTGTAGATTAGTGAGCACAGAAGCCAGTTGGAAGTGGAACAAGAAAGGAATGTGAGTTGAAATATTAAGACAGGAAGTGTGGTGGGGGAATATCTTCAAATATTATTTGAGAGGTTTCTTCTCCTGAATTTCCTTGTACACGCAGGCTTTTTCTTACCTTTAGGATTTTCTGAACTAAAGGTGGCTGTGCCAAATACAGGTTTTTGGTTCGTTAAAGTTTTGGTCCTGCCCGGAATAAGAAGACTTTGACAAAGATAATAAAACAGAGAACACGCAGTGCAGTGAAAGCCTGGCTGACCAACCCGGAGACTAGACAAAGGCGTTTTCATGCTGGATGAGAAAAGCTTAGAAAATCAAATTTTAGATGTGGATGGATCTCTAAGAAGTGTTCTTATGCCCTGTCTGTCCTTGCCCACCCTTGGAGATTGGCCTGGAATGATGGGGCAAAGAAGGCTGCCTGATCAACTAGTAATAATAAGTTAGTTGCTTCTGAAAGCAGAGAGGACCTGTGTCTTGATTCCCATGCAGAGCTCAAGAAGGCAGCAGCAAGACCTCAGAGTAGAAAATTGTCGCATGATTTGTTTTAGCCCAGAATTTTCAATTTCTTTCTTTCTTTCTTTTTTTTTGCTGCAACCCATAAGAAGGAATTCATTTTATACTGAGACCTAGCATAAATGTTTCATAAACTCACACTTGTTCTTACTATGTGTATTAGTTATTTATCGCTGTGTAACAAATTAGTCCCAAATTTAGCAGTTTAAAACAAACAATTATCATCTCACAGCTTCTCTGAGTCAGAAACTTGGAGCAGCTTAGCTGGACAGTTCTGCCACAGGTCTCTTTTGAGGTGGTAGTGAAGACGTCATCTGGAGCTGCCTCCAAGATGGCTCTGTCACACAGCTGTTGGCAGAAGGCCTTAGTTCCTTTGGGCTGTTGGCAAAAATTCTCAGTTCCTCACCAAGTGGACTTCTCCATGGGGCTGCCTGAGTGTTCTCACAACATGGCAGCTGGTTCCCCCTAGACGGATTGATCTGAGAGACAGCAAGGAGGAAGCCACAGTTAATGCCTTTTTGGTCCTGATGTTTCACAGATCTTCACTTTTGCCACATTCTGTTCATTAAAAGTGAATTATCATGACCCTATTATTGAGGGGGAAGAAAATGAACTCCACTAAAAACATTCAGTTTTTCAATCTGCCTTGTACCTGGGGATAGCCATGTGATACAGTTCTTACATAGCCAATAAGATGTCATCAGAAATCTCTGGGGAGGCCATTTCCTCCTGATAAAAAAGAGAGGTAATTAGAGATAACCTGTCCATCAAAAGAAAGTGGCTAAATTTTGATGTATCCATACAGTGAAATACCATGTAGCTATTAAAAAAAAAGAATAAGAGAGCTTTCAATATATCATATGGAATGATTTTCAGGATACATTGTTAAATAAAAAAAGCAATCTACACATAGTATGCTAACTTGTGTACAAAGGGAGAAAATTAAGAAAGTATGCCTTTGCTTGTATTTACACAAAGAAACAAAATATTAATAAAAAGTGGTTGCCTGGGCCGGGCGCAGTGGCTCACACCTGTAATCCTAGCACTCTGGGAGGCCGAGATGGGTGGATAGTTTGAGCTCAGGAGTTCAAGACCAGCCTGAGCAAGAGCGAAACCCCATCTCTACTAAAAAAACAAAAAGAAATTAGCTGGACAACTAAAAATATATAGAAAAATTAGCCAGGCATGGTGGCACATGCCTGTAGTCCCAGCTACTTGGGAGGCTGATGCAGTAGGATCGCTTGAGCCCAGGAGTTTGAGGTTGCTGTGAGCTGATGCCATGGCACTCTAGCCGGGGCAACAGAGAGACACTCTGTCTAAAAAAAAAAAAGTGGTCGCCTGAAAGAGGTGAGAACAGGTTGAACAGGGAAGATGCAGACAAAAGACTTTCTTAAACTCCTAGCCTCAAGTGATCCTCCCACCTCAGCCTCCCAAAGTGTTGGGATTACAGGCATAAGCCACCATGCCTAGCAAGACTTCTAATGTATATTTGGTGAAAGATAATTTGGCTGAATGTGAGATTCTTGGTTGACAGGGGTTTGTTTTTTTTTTTTCTTTCAGCACTTTAAATACATCATCCCATTACCTTCTGGGCTCCATTGTTTCTGATAAGTCAGCTGTTAATCTTATTGGGGTTCCCCTGTGTATGATAAGTTGTTTCTCCCTTGTTACTTTCAAGATTTTCCCTTTGTCTTTCACTTTTAGCATTTTTACCATTAAGTGGCTGTGTGTGTACCTCATTGTGTTTATCTTACTTGGCGTTCATTGAGTTTCCTGAATGTGTGTAGATTAATTCTCTTAAAAATCAAATTTGGGAAGTTTTCAACTATTATTTCTTCAAGTATTTTTTCTGCTCCTTTCTCTCTCTTCTTCTTGTAGTCACATTAAACATATGTTAGTGCACTTAATGGTGTCCCACAGGTCTTTGAATTCCTATTAATTTTCTTCATTCTTTTTTCTGTTTTTCAGATTACATAATCTCTATTGAGCTACATTTAATTTTGTTCTTTCTTTTGCCAGTTCAAATTTACTCTTGAGCCCCTCCAGTGAATTTTTAACTTCAGTTATTGTACTTTTTGACTCTAGAATTTCCATGTCTCTTTTTTATGGATTTTATCACTTTAATAGTCTCTATTGATGAGACATAGCCAACATGACTCCTTTTACTTCTTTAAGCATAGTTTTAAAAAAATTCTTTGAACATAGTTATAATGGCTACTTTAAAGACTTTGTTAAATGTAACATCTGATTCCTCTCATGGACAGTTTCCATTGCCTGCTTTTTTTCCTGGGTGTGGTTCATACTTTACTGTTTCTGTGCATGTCTTATACATTTTTGTTGTTGCTGTTGTTGCAAATTGGACATTTCAGACAGAACTGGGGAAAGGGACAGCTAAGAAAAGCTCACCTGGAGCAACTCTGTAGCAGTCCTGGATACAGATTTCCACTCTTTCTTCTCTGCGTCTTGTTATAATTGTTTGCTTGTTTATTTGTTTAGTGACTGGCTAGACTATGTTGGTATAGTCGTTTTCTGCAAATAAAGCCTCTGGTGTTGTTCCTCAGAGGACATAACCTTGGCTATGCCCATAGACCCCCTGACATGACAGTGGTTTCAGTAGGGCTCTCTTTGCTTCTTTCCCTGATCATATCTAGTGGCTAGGTGTCACTAATTGTTGGCTGATTTCTCTACTGTTTTCGACAATGCTCTGGGGCATAAATTGCTCCACAGTCTGATCCAATTGCAGAGGTAGTTTTTGAGGTTAATGTTTGTTTGTTCTGACCTCAGGAGGGCCCTTCTTAGTTGTCTCTTTTCTTAGTTCTCTCTAGTAAACCAGCTGCCCTATGGTTTAGCTTGTCTCTCTCATGAAGCTACCACCAGCCTCCTCTTAGCCGTTCACCACTAAAATTCCATTGTTTCTGAGAATGCCCTAGACTTGAACTTCCCCAAAGTTTGTTTCAAATAACATTGAGTTCCTCTGGGGAGAGCTTCAGAGTTCTCTGTTTGAAGGCCTCTCTACCCCTGAGCAAACTCTCTGAGCCATGGGTCTAGAACTGGGGGCGGGGATTGAGGCCTGCTTCTTTTGGAGTGGTTGCTTTAGGAGCAGGGCACTGGGTGGGGGTGGATAGTCTCTGGTCTTCTCAGCTTGCCTCTCCTAGCATGGAACCTGTCCTGCAAATGAGCTAGATTGAGAACAATCACGGCCCCAGTATTCTCAGCCTGCCACACCTGAGGTAAAGCTCCATGAGCAAGAGCTAGGAAGAGGAAAAGAACCTCCAAGTTCTTGGCTGCACTCACCTGGAATTTAGCCTCTGCAACAAATAGCTGGGGAGTTAAGTTCTTAGGATCTGCCCCTCTGAGGAAAATGCCACAGTTCTGGGAGCTGGCGGGGAAGAAGGAGCCCTGTGCTTTTGACTATACCCACCTGGAACGGAGTCTCCGTCATGCTGAGCTGGGAGCAGAAAGGGAGTGGGTTATAATTCAAATGCCATAAACTTGCTGTTCTTACCAGTGTTAGTAGATTTTCTTAAATAAATGTTCCTTCATCTTCTGTATATCCTTAGGACAATTTTAGGAGATTTCAAATGGTTGTTTTAAAAATAATTTTCACCAACCGTACTTGTTTCACTGGGGATCAGGTCCACAGAGCTCCTTGCTGCCGTTCCAGAAGTGGAACTCCCAATGTATGTTTTCTATATAATTTTGATTTATTGACCCAACAATATCAAAATGTATCAAAAATCAAAAATATTTCTTAATAATTTTTAAATAGCAGCCTGAGACAGCCTTATGACTGTGGCTTCGGCCCTCTGTTGTGCTGAGGTGCAGTAATGGTCATTCTGTGTCCAGAGAAGAGCTCTAAAATGGTCATTAGAGCTGGGTCCTCTTGGACTGATGTGGAGGATAATTACTCAGCAAGCTGTGGATGTAAGTCCAGAGACAGACCGATGGATGCCTCAGCAGATGCTGCTATGGATGGGTGTGACTGAGGACTTAGGTTCACCAATGCCTTGGCACTAAATAGGACCATAGAATCTAGATACTGCCATCTTAAATTTTGCCATCTGGTAGAACAGGAGATTGGGAAAAAATTGAGTTGCAGAAAAATAATGACTTTCTTTCCTGCACCGCTAAAACTGTGGACTAGGATTTAGATCAGCTGTAAAAGTATAGGCAATTCTTTTGATGAGTTTGTCTGAAGGGAGGGAGCTGAGGGAGAGAAAAGTGGGGGAGGAATGCGAGAGGTGTTTTTTTTTTTTTTTTTTTTTTAGAGCATGCTTAAGTGCTCACAGGGGGGATTTGGTTCAATGGGAAGGCTAAGGGTACCAAGGAATGGAGATAATTGATAGCGTGAGATTCCTGAGGTTGGGCAAGGTACCAGTTTCTTTACTGGAATTGGTAAGACAGAGCTGTGAAGTGGTACAAATCCACTTTAGTTTGTTAGGTTTGGTGGCTAAAATATGAAGGGATATGTATCTGATGGATCCTATTTTCCAGGAGCAAAAGTTATCATCTTCCAAGAGGATAGGGTTGATTAAAAGTTTGAGGGGACAAGCTTGAAGGGTTATAAAAAGGGGGCAAAAAGAATGAGTTGGCAAGTGAAAAGTTCAGATTTCTGTGCAGGGTGGAAGGGACAGCAAGGCTGTGGATTTTAGTTCCAGAGGGTACTAATCAATCGGATTCTGTAATTTTGCTCCAACTGTGCTCAGCTGCCCTGGAGCAGGGATGGAGGAGACGAATGATTAGGGTCATTCAGGATTGGGATTTTTCTAGAAAATAACTGCTTAGAACCTCTTCATATATTTAAAAACACACATCTAGCTGTTCTCCAAATTTAAAAAATCCTTTCTTGTAAATTTTATGATATCTATCGTTCCATCCCTTTGATAGTTGCTTTTATCTTCCCTGACTCTTTTCCAGGTTTCTCCTTGTCTTTTACAAATGAGAGAGCAGTACAGTACAGGGATTAAGAGAGGACTTTGGGCACGAGTTTGCCAGGTTCGAATCTTAATGTTTAGCACTTAATATAATAGCTGTATGACCTTGGGCAAATCACATAACACCTCTGTGCCTCAGTTTTCTCCCCTGTAAAATGGGGGGAGTGATGATAATAGTACCCTGTTATATAGGGGCTGCTCTGAGGATTAAGCAAGCTAATGATATGGAGTATTACTTGCTGCTGTTGTTATTGCACCCCAAATGAAATACTCAAACTGGGAACAGAATGAGACACAAAGGACTATATTCTGGCCTTTTAGAGCATGTAATATATCCCAATATTTCACAGCTTTTCTTTCCCCCTTTCCCCACAAAGGCACTATAATCGAACATTCACAGTAAGCATGAACAAAGGTCTAAATCTTAGATTTATTTAAGAATCATTCCTTCTCCATCTTATTCAAGGTATTGATTTTTGTCTCAAGTATTTATACAGAACCACTTGGTTGCTGACCTATATCTGCACATTTTTTGCTTCCAAATTTATTTCTTTTCTTC
>RJWJ010025315.1:0-24391 GCA_004363605.1 Indri indri
TGTTTTAGAGTTTTTATGGGGAAATACATTCATATTGCATGGTCATTTCCCTGAAAGAATTTCCCATCGCTAATTGATCAAACAGACTCATCTGAAACTACAGCAAGCATTTGAAGGCAATATGCATGTGTGTAATGTGTTTGACTGAAACTATTATTGGTGAAAGGTTTAGCATATAATTGAGAGCTCGTATAATCCTGGCAGGCTTTACAGAGCACTGAGTTTTTATTTGTGGGCTTTCAAAACAGAATGGGAAACATGATCGTGGGGAAAAACTAACATTCTGGATGCAGGTTGGGCATGAGCAGAAGCAGGGTGAGACCACTGACAAGAGATGGGGGACTTAGCTTGAATTCATCACACGCACTCACCTGGATTCATTGTTTTAAGCTTGTGGCACACAATAGATTAGATTTAGAACTCAGACTGCAGGAACAGAATTCCATATCTTTGATGGTTCAGAGAACACTTCAAGGCCATGGATACACACATATCTTTTTGCTTACAGTCCACATTTAGATTACACAAACTTTTGGAGCAGATTTTTTTTCTCAATTATTGTGTACTATGTATTTCTTCTTTACTCTGCATACGTGATATGGAATAACATGGTATTTACCTATGTGTTCACTTGTACCTATAACAGTCATACAATCTTACACCAACTCCTTAGTATCAATCCACACGTTGACCATGTGTGCGTGTGCATGTAACGAGGGGATAAACAAACAGCACACCCTGAGATGAAGGGCAGACTTCTATTTCCTCTGCGTATTAAAATGAATGGTAGTTATGAGACATGACTTTTCCTTTATTCTGAGTCCAAATTAAAGGTCGTTTGGGCCTTTCTCATCAAGCTACCACCAGAAAACCTCACCCTGTCCTGGGTTTTGAGGTGTGGCATGGCCACCATGAGTTTAAACCACCTCCCCTCACTCTTAAGAGTCTCCATTCAAGGAAAAATCTTGAGGCTAGAACAATATTGTTCAGTCAACACCCTCTCAAACCCTGGTGAGGATGAAAGGGTCCATTGCTCCCTTTCCATTCTTTGTGACATTAAGCCCTGTTTTGCTTTTCTTTAATACAGATTTATCCTAGGGCCTGTTCTTTTTCAATGCGATCCGCTTGGCCGCACCCATTTGGAAGAGCCTATTACTCTGGTCAGGGTTGGTTTGGCTTGCTTCAAGCTCTTGCTGCATTCTTTTTTTAGAGCCTGCCAAATGTGGGACAATGGGTGTGCCTTGTTGACATCCTGTGGTTCATCAGATATGTAGGATCACTCTGCAGTGCAACCTCTTTAGAAGCTTGCAGCTGTGCTGGGAGGCCCAGGTCAGCACGTCTAAGAGGAAGCACGAACTCTGATTCACATGAAGGGTTATTTAACCAAAATGCTTGTGGAAAGTGGGAACACGGGCCTGCCTTCTTTTATGAAATACATGGGGCCCTCCCCATACCCATATTAGCGATTTGTTGTTGCAAATCACACTTGCCTATCTCTGCAAACCATAATTTATACAAAAGAGATGACTATATTACTTAGGCATTTAGAAAAAAAGAATCACACACAAAATGGATTTCCTGGGTCACTTATGATTTTCAAAGTCTATGTCCCATTTTTTATATGCCACATGCAAACCACAGAGCCACTTTCAAGGATAACTTAGGGACACAGGAAAAATTAGTGTGCAGTTAAAATGCATATCCCATGTGGGAAAGACTCAAAGGACGTAATTTTGGACTGGAAGAGGCAAGGATCACCAGGATTTTGTTATTCAAATATATCATCTAACATACCCACACCACATCCCGAATGACAGATTTAAGTTGATTAACAACCTCATCTTATTAAGTGCAAATGCTCCCTCAGGTGGTTAGACTTCATTCACATTTTAGTATGAAGTACTTCAATGGGATTTGTAGTTCTTTCTTTCTGAGTATGTGGACTCCCAGGAGATGGGAGTAAGGAGGGAGGAGGTGAGGGTGCGCTTCATCCCCAAATCGATTGCAGGAAGAATTATCAACATGAACCTGAATGAATAAAAATATAATCACGGTTTGTCCAGGATTAGGTTCCACTGAATATTTTTAAAATAAAGAAATGGACTCAAGAAGAGAAAAAGCAAGGTATAAATCAAATGTAAAAGCTTAAAAATTGGTGAATCTTGGTTCAAGGTATATGGATGCATTTTACCATTTGTGAAATCTTTCTGCAGATTTGAAAATTTTCAAAATAAATAGTTATTTTAAATAATGAAATCTCAAACCTGAAGAATTTATTTTGAAATCATCAGTCTCGTCAACTAATGGTTGATACCTTAATGCTCATTTTTCTTAGAACAAGAAGAATGGCAGCAGTGTTTATGGAAGGGAAGAAGATGGTGACAGAGAACAAGAAGGTAAAATAAGAAAGGTATCTGGGGGCCAGAAATTGGGAGGTGGGAGTTAGGAGAGGAGACTGAAAATGAAAATGAGATTAGAGGAAAAGAGAATATTTCCATACTGTGTCAATTTCACCAAAATTCCTGCCTGTGAAATTTCTGACATAGACTGAAGTGAACTGAAGCCAAAATTAATAGATCGTCCCTGGATCCTGGAATTGAATTTCTCACCTTTCCTGATTCATTTTGTCTTTCATGTTTAGTTTCTCCGAGACAGATCATTGTTTTCTCCATTCAGCACTTTCCCTCATTAAAAAGAAGAGAACATGTGATTTTCCTCTTCCTTTCCTTTTTTCATCAATTCTGACCTGCATTTCTGAGATCATCCTTAATATTATTAATGAGGATGATGATGGGAGCCACTTTTATTGAGCACCTATTGTCGATAGGTTGCTATGCTAGGCATTTTTCATATAATTACTTTAATTTTTGCCAAGGAGACAACTGAGGGTCAGAGAAGTCAGGGAGTTCATCTGAGGTCCAGAGCTGTGATCACAATTCACAGCAATACCATTCCAAAGCCCATTGTCTTCAAGTTAAACCCCATATTTGGTGGGAAGAGCTTAAAACGAAAGAATCAAAGGGCTGCAAACATGCATTGACCACTAATCGTAAAAAAAAAAAAAAAAAAAAACTTAAATTATCTATTAATTTTCATGATAACATTAATGACAATAACTTGACAGAAATCAAAAGGAAATTTTAAAGAGTTCAGTAAAGTAAAGGTTGAGAAGATTCGTACAGCTCACCCATGTTGAATTCTGGACTTAACCTTTTGAAGGTGGCAAAAGGGGACCCCTGGAGACAGATGACCCAGCTCTGAGCTCTGCTCTTGCTCTGTGACCTAGGAAAGCTCTCTTCAACTATCTCAACTTTGATTCCCCTCTTTGCGAAGCGGGTTTAGCAAGCAATTCCTGCCTTCCCTTCCTCTGAGGAGCTGCTGTGAGCATCCAGACAATGACTGTAAGACCTGCCCCCCACCTTCCTCAACAAAGGGGTAGCAAGCGACCATTGCTGCTGTCACTATTACTGGCAAGGAACAGAAATTGGCAGCGTTTCCCACCATTTTCATGATACTCAAAAGTTTCGTTTTTTCTGTTTATAGCATAAACATCTCACAATCATTAGAATTTCTCCTGTGGTCGTGCTTTCTTAATTCCACAATTATAAAACCTTAGCTTAACTCTTGTTCAATTCAACTATTTCTAAAACACAAGTGAAAACAGGAATTATTTATATACTAATCAATATTCTAAGTGCCAGCCTTCCTTTCTGACTACAGAACATGAAAATAAAGGAAAAAAATTGTCTGTGGTTCTTTGAACAGACATTATCATTGGGCAAAATAGGGCAGGGTCCCCTAGAATTTTGGATTTCATAGACTACTAATTTTATTTATAATAAAATGTGTGTGTGTGTGTGTGTGTGTGTGTGTAATATCCTAGTTGGCCAAGCACACACACTCACATGCAAAAACTCTCTACCAACCATCAATTATCAAAACCGCTTTCTAAAAGAAAGGGCAATTTAGCCCATAAAATATTTGCAGAATTAAGGAGGAAAGTGCTTAAATTGAAATAAACTTGTTATGAAAGATAACAATCTTTTTTTATTCTAATCTCACCACGGTCCCTTGGAAACTTTCCTACAGACACTAGTTATGTATGAGTTACTGGAAGCATTGAACTCGTGGACATATTAAGAGAGAACTGCCCTCACCCGTGTGAGGTGTCTGACTACTACCCACTCAAGGCCCCAGTGCATTTCTTAAACTGCCTCCTCTGAGCCCTCCTTGCTTCCTTAAAGAGACTGTTTTTATCCCGTTGAGACTGTTCCCTTTCAGAGAACATCTTGCTGAACCCCACCATGTCTTGTCATGGTCTTTATGACCAGTTAATAAGTAAATGTGTGTCTCAGTTTAGCTGCTCTTGTCCAAAATCAAATAAGGAAACACGCCTTTCAGAGTTTTTTCTTTTTTCTTTTTGCTTTTGTGATGTCTTCCTTTTTATTTAATAGAACTGACAGAAGGTAATACTGATTCCTCTAAAGGAAAGACAATTTATGGAAAAAGAAACATCTTAAAAGTCCTGTGTCTTATTTTATTTCTCTCATTTGAAAAGATAAGATTTATTTAAAAGATGAAAATGTCTCTCATTATTTTGTCTTTTCTCTTAATATTTACTCATATATTTTGGGAACACATTCTCTGAGAACCATGACGTGAGATATTCTTGAGATAAACACAATTACTCATCTAGCTGTGCTATTGAAAACTTGGAATTTCAAAAGAATAAAAAACAGATTAATTGGGGAGAGAATTAAACTCTCACTTAGAAACAGAATTTAAAGAGTAAATCAAATCTTTTTTGGAAATCCAATAAAGTCATCAGAATGAAAATATTCTTCAGTAAATGGAAGATATTAAAAATATAAGAACTGAGAGAATAGTTCTAAAAATACACATCACTCCTCTACTCCACACATTACCTCAACCCACAAAGTAGCATTCTTCTGTTTCTCTGAGCATGCTAAGAAGGATTCCACACTTGGACGTTTCTTATCACATACATCCAGTCCCCAAGGTCATGCCCTGTAGCCATTCTTCTCTGTCTCTAAAGTCATTTGCAGAATTGGGTGTAGTTTAGTGTATTCTAGTTCTTTATTATTCTCTATCCCAAAAGGTCAAGGCATACTATAGAAATTCTTGAACTTGAAAGAGGCACTGACCCGAGATATCCAGCTCTACCAAATTAAAACATTCAAAAATACCATTTATCCCTCCAATAGCAAGGGCTGATATCAAACCCTGGGGAGTAGGAATATCCTCTAACAAGACTTTGAAATTGCTCTAATTCAGTCACTCAAATTTTCCCAGATTTCAATGTTTCCTTCAGAACTCAGAAAAAGCCATGTTTTGTTCTACAAATTCAGTGTCTGTAATCAGATAAATCCTTCTAGTCATGTCTAAATTTTCAGAGAGTTTCCTACTATTTAACTAAATAGACTGGCAAGTCAGAGAACTGGATTTTGTTCCTTGGAAAATGATCACAAATCTACATCTCCAGGTTTCACCACATTTTACCATTTGATAGAAAGAATTTCCTCAATTCCTATGAGGGTGAGATAAAACATGGGCACGCAGAACAATCTGAAAAAACTAGAAAGCACTGCTAATATTGTATGAAACTTGTAAAGCCTGCAACTTGTTGGGAAGTTGCATAGACTCTAGTCCAAGACACATTATTACAATTCTTCAATAACTATAGCTTAAGGACTCTCATTTCAGATAAACAACATGAATAAAGTCCTTCTGAGGTAGGATCTACTTCTATAAATTTTCTTAATTTAGAATTATAATAAATAAAAATAATAATTTAGAAGTCCGGCAATCTTACCAGTATCTTCCAATGGAATATATAATTTTTGGCTTTTGGAGTGTAATTGTAGAAGTTATCTTGCATTTTTATCACCCAAGAGACTATTTAAAGTTGATGGACTTTGACATTGGTTTTAAATAAATCTGCTCATTTCCCTTTTTGAACAGGACTTGTCGGTATGAATACAGAGAAAAATACCCATCATCGACATGATAAATCCTCATATGTAAGCAGTAGAACGTTAATAAAATCCACAAATAACAGACCATAATTTGTAGTGTCAATAATCATTGGGTACAGGATTTCAGTCCTGAGCACACTGCATAAGAACATGAGCCTATCTAAGTTCAGGCATTCATCTCATTTAACTCGGCCATCAAGCAATATACCCGACATATAGCAGAACCTCCATAACTGCTAAACTGCAAGTTCTATGAAGATATGGATGTCTATCATATTGCCTATCATAGCAGAGGGCCCTGCAGACAATGGGATTTATTAAACGTATGTAATATAAATGGATAATTGAGTGAATGAATGGATGGTTTGAGTTAGCTAATCAATAAATAGATGCAAAGGTGTTTCAAAGGGTGATAATGTCATGGAGGCAGCTGCTAGTCGGGTGAATATAATGGAAGGTAGGTACGTTTATTCTTAGAGGCCATAGTAAACCATTCAATATTCTTGAGGGAAAAGAGGCTGGAGGAATTGCTATTTAAGAAATATTGTGGTGTTTTTCATATGATAAATTGAAGCAAGAAGAGAATAAAGGGAAAAAGAGTCAAATATATTCACAAGCTTTAACACAAAAGGAGGAGGTAGAGAACATCACCTTCCAACTGTTTCCCTTTTCTCTACCACTCAACCTCCTTTTGACCTTCTACAAAACTGTTTGGACAATTATTTAAACATCTTCTTAGCTTAGTTTCCTTCTCCTCCAGTCTATTCTATACCACCATATTTGTAAATTTCAATTATTTTTTCTCATGCATATAATCAGAAACCTTCAACTCTTCCCCACTTTCTAATAGATCATGTTGAGACAGATCTTGAAGGCTACCAAGATAGGCAGTAAAAAAAAAAAGTTCTATGTTAACGTTAGAAAAACAAAAAAAGTTTAAATCCACCAACCTCAACCACCTACCAACCAATTTCCTCAACCAAGTAGCAAACTAGACATTCCTAAGGACCTTTCTAACCTCACATTTTATATTTCGTTTGACTTTATCTTCGAGGATGCTCTTTATATAGCCTCAACCAGTGCTTCTCTAACCTCACCGTATGCATGAATCACCTGAGTATCTTGTTAAAATGAAAATTCTGACATAGAGGAACTACAGTGGACTGGAGATTCTGCATTTCTAACCAGCTTCCAGGTTACTCTGATCCTTCTGCTCCGTGACCATTATCGTGAGCCACAGTTCCCTAAGCCACAAGCATATTGTAGGACTTCATGTTGGCAAAACACCATCTATTTTTTCCTTTCAAACTATGTCAAATCTATCAGTCAACTTGGAATGTCCTCCTATTCATATTCACCTGTCAGAAACTATTTCGTCTTTTCCCTAATCTACCTTGTCACAGCTAAAACACTGTCATCTCAGTAAAGCTCTTCTTAATCCAATCCCTTATCCACTAAGGAAGCCATCTTGCTTTTCCTGACTTCCAGTAGCTTTTTGCATATTTCTTGTAGCATCATGGAAACCTTGAGTTATAGTTATTCGTACATGTATATTGCTTCCTGCCCCCCTCTAGGTTGTAAGCTTCCTAATAGTGCAATGATAGCTGCCACTTTTGACTAAAGACTAGGATGAAGAGCATTCTAGGGGGAAGAGGGGAGGAGATATGGTCACACTAGTAAGTGTCAAAGAAATTTAAGCCTCGTACATCTGATCCCAGCACATTTCCTTTTATTACACTTGGCACACACTGTAATATGCATGGCTGTATTGCCAGAACACAACACCTGACACATTGCTGGATTTCCATCCTTGTTTACGTTTGGCAATGGAGACATAGTAGAAGAAATTGACAGTCCTATTTTTTGCATGCTCAACTTTAAGGTGTTGGAAGACAGCCCAGTGAAGAGGTTCTCCCTACATCTGGAATTTAAGAGATTAGGAGACAGCCAGAGCAATGGAGCTGGGAGTGGTCCATTTGGGGAATACGCTGCTTATTCCTACCTATGGAGCTGCAAAATTAATTTATTTACCATCATTGGCTCAGGACATTTTTATTTCTTGAGATACAAGTATAGTAATGCAGTATATACAAATGTCCTTTTAAATTACTGGGTCCTGGCCCTTTTGTATTTGACATATTATATGAAAGCAAGAGGTCATTTGATATATGCTTTAGTATGATGCCAGTTACATCTAAAATACAAAAACATTAATCAGAGCAGCATGATGTTTTACAAATCGTGAAAAATGTATTACATGTGTAACTCATCTTTATTCCTTGCTCTATCTCTTTTGCAGTACATTTTATTGCTTGGGATTTATAGGGCCATTTCTCTGCATGGCTTATGCAACAACACACATCAGTGTGTCTGCCTTCAATCATCAAAGGGCAAAAATTCAGGTCAGACATCAGTCGTTTGCCAAGCTCATCTGGATTAACAAAGGTCTAGAGCTTGCATTCAGCATACACAGAAAACAATGCAAGGTATGTCTGTAGGTAACGTCAACTTACCCCTGAACTTGTAATGCCAAGATTTATGTCTGCTATGCTCTTAATTCAAAGTATTATTGACTGTTGCAATAAAAATATTTTTTCCCACTTCCTGCTGTTGTTCCAACAGCTACTATAGCCCTATACTTGTAGGGCTTGTATATTTGCCCTATAATTGTAGTCCTGCTAGTTTTCACAAAATAAGCAATAAACCTCTCCATGCCTCTTACTCAGTAATTTCTGATTGGAGTCTGAGGTAGGACTTCTTTGGGCAACTTTGAATGGAGTAAATATGCTCCTGAGTGGAAAAGAATCTTGCCATTTCTATTCATCCCATCCTGAATACAACATATGGCCTGAGAAAATGAAAGCTATCGAAGACCTGCATAGGAACTCCCCAATGAAGAAAAATCATTGTTACTCTCAAGCCCTTTGCACTTTTCCCCACAGCACACAGTTTATAGAATTTAATTCTCACAATCACCCTGCGAGCTCTGCAGAGTAGATTGCACTGTCTAATCAGCAGGTATGTAAACTTTGCCCAAGATTCAAAAGATTAGGCACAAGAAAACAGAGGTAATGGTAAAGACTGGTTGCCTTCTCCCCTGGGGTAAGTCAAATGGTAAATAAAGATCCAGAATGAGCTCAAAAATTCCAGAAACGATTCAATGCTTGTAGAGGAATAGAGCTTTCTTAGCTGAATAGATAATTGTTGAAATGAGTTAGTGAGTAGTAAGCATTTATGAAATATTTATTGAAAACAAAGAGGAAGTAAAAGAAATGGCCAGCATTGTTAAATCCCCCTCTGGGTGTCTAAAACCTCAATTTGCCTCTCAAACATTATTCAATATCTCAGAAGCTTCTAATAAGGGGCTTGAGATGACAAAATACTCAGAATCTATTCTTAATAAAAATACATTCAGATCGTATTGCTGTCCAAGTAAATCACCCTTTAAATGTTTCCTCAAGTGATGTCCACATTGGTACTTTAAAAAACACATGGAATAACAAGAGGTAATATGTCAAAGAGCTTAAGAACACAGACTTGGAGATTTGCTTCTTGGAAAGGTATTTAAACTCTCTAGATATACAAACTCCGATATTTAAAAAGCGGCTGGTATTAGTTTTAAACAAGTTAATGCACATAAAACTCTTGCATTTTGCCTGGTAGATAGTCAGTGCTCAATGAATGTTAACCATGCAGTCTTATTTGTACTCCTGACTTTATTCAACGTGCCTCTGGAAATGAATCAATACTGCCTATACTCGGACACAATACTGGATGAAGAGAACCAGATTTCAGGTGATTCTCGCCCCTCCCCGCCCCCCCCCCCCGCATCATCAGAAAATTGCCCGACAAGCAACATTGAAAGTCAGACCAAAAAACCCCTTTGTGTGGTTTTTCTCCAAATGAACTGAGTAGAGTCCACTCTAATCACCAGAGTAAATTAAACCTTGAATTGTGCCCAAGGCGGAAAAGGCATCTGCCATAACTATTCATTGTAAATAATGGTGTCCTGCAGGAATCCTTTTTAATTGTTCACTTCAACAATAAAGTTATTTAAAAAGAGAGATGGAGGAAGGAAGGAGGGAGAAAGGAAAGGCAAGGAAAGAGAAGGAAAGCGAGAAAGTGAGTTTCGAGAATTGAACAGCATTCCATTAACTCTTGCAGGACGAGATCAGTGACTTTTCCACGAAAAGGAAAGGACCTCAGACAAAGCCAGAAATCAAAGCAAAACACAAACAATGTTTTTAGAAGGGGAAGTATATTTATAACATATTAATCTTTCAAATGTATTTTGTCATTTCTTTTCCACTGCTGCTAATAAAGTAAGTGGCAACACAGGAAGACAAACAACACTCTAGGGCCAACTATTTCCTACTATGAGGTAGTCAGGGTTTTTGGATATAGGTAGACCCTATGTTCTCTGGAGAAGTTAGCGACAGTGCTGGCAAATGAGGTTTATATCAGTTTGTAGGAAAGGATGGGGAAATGTTTGAGCTCTTTGCTCATGACATGGAATTTCATCCTTGAATGACTGGTTTGGGGACTTGGCTGAAGACTCTTTTCAGGGTGATGGTCACACAGTTCGCTCTTCGTTTAGAGACCTGACTCTTTGATATGTTTTTGAAAACATTTGACGCCATTGCAGAGTAGAAAGGGGAGAATGGAAATTAGAGCTAGAGCCATGAAGAATTCATCCCAAAATACCAGGAGATTCTGACCATTTGAGATCTTCTTAAGCAAAGAGTGCTCTCATTATAGAGGTTTGATACATGTTGCATCCTTTTTCTAATGTGCTTTCATTTAGACTTTTATGGTAAGGATGCTGCAGGCAGGTGTTAGGTTCTAGCCAAGATATGGGAACTATTTAATATATCAGAATATTTTCCCAAGTCTGGAAAATTAAAATAATTCCTGTGTGCTCTATAAATCAAGGTCCTTTAGTAGTGGTGGTGGGGGTAATGATGATGATGATGATAATAATCATGACAATGATGAAAATATAGCATTTGCTAACTGCTTACTTTGAGCCAAGTTTCATTTCCAGGGCTTTTCATGCAATATCTCATTTAACCCACATAAAAGCCCCATGACATGGTATTAACTTTAGCAGATCTTTGCTAACTAAATAGAACTACTAAAAGTAGGAGAAATTTGGTCCATCGTGTATACTCCACAGCTTAACTTTCAGGGCTCTTTTGGGGTGTAGGGGGATTGAGAATATAGCAAAAACTGAAATTGCAATTATCAATGGCCCTGGCCATTCTGATCAAAGACATACCTCCCATGACCAAGTGGCTTCTTTACTAGCTGCCAATCACTATAATGGCAATAACAAAATTATTAAAGCAATGCTTACTGTTACCAGACTGTCTGCAATTTTCCCTTTCCCCTCTTTCCTGTCTCTTATGATCCCTCTTTTTTCCATTTATTGATAATAATCTATTAACTGTTCTCCCTTATTAGTATATTTGCAAATAGACAATTAATTAAAATTTTATAAGTTATTCTCTGATATGAGTCCATGGAGTTTAAGTATCTTGCACCAGTCACACACACAGTAAGTAAGGGAATATGTATTTGAACCCAGGCAGTTTTATTTGCACTAGATAATCTCCTCCAAAAAAGGTCTGAAGTTTATGAGCCTACAATTAGGATACAAAAGGAGTTCCAAGTGAGAAAAATGGCAGCAAGGATTGTCTCTGAAGCTACAAAATCATTCTCTCTCTCTCTCTCTGTCTCTCTCTCTCTCTCTCTCTCTCTCTGTCTCTCTCTTGCACACATGCACACACGCACCCTTCACAAAAAACCCAGGCGTCATGTGACATCCCTTTTGTGATTCCTATTCCATTTCAAGGACTCCTTTGATGTAGTTTTTAGCAATATTTGGCAAAGACAAATATTTTTATAAAAAAGGAATTGTCCTAGAACTCTGGGAGGCCGAGGCAGGTGGATCATTTGAGCTCAGGAGTTCGAGACCAGCCTGAGCAAGAGTGAGACCCCATCACTACTAAAAAAATAGAAAGAAATTAGCTGGACAACTAAAAGTATATAGAAAAAATTAGCCAGGCATGGTGGCACATGGCTGTAGTTCAGCTACTTGTGAGGCTGAGGCAGAAGGATCGCTTAAGCCCAGGAGTTTGAGGTTGCCGTGAGCTAGACTGATGCCACGGCACTCTAGCCCGGGCAACACAGCGAGACTCTGTCTCCAAAAAAAAAAGGAATTGTCCTGTAATAGCAGAGGACTGCAATGAGTCTTATAGTGTGTAGACGTGACCCCGGGGGAAAGAGAAAGAGCATCTGCAACCAGAGCTGAGGCAGCATAGGTCGTGTAGATGTCTGACAAATAGAGGTACCAGCAGGCTCATTATGTCCACCCTTCCCTGGTGGTTCACTGCATTCTCTCCAGTCATCTCCCAAGGCCTTTATCTCTATCATGAAGCTCCTCTGGTGTCTTGCAAAGGCTATAACTTTATCACTGCCAAAGTACTTTGCAGCCATCGTATCATGAGTGAACTTGGTGCATGCTGCTTCCACATCCCTGCTAGTTTCAGAGCTTCCAGAGTGCAATGTCAGTATCTCATACCATAGCCACTTTTTCCACTGAGCCTTACATGTTGCATGTGCTTGATAAATATTTATAGATCATAGAAATCTGAGGCCTATGCCCACTGGTCTTAGAGCTAATTTAGAAACTCTTCCCATATTTCCTCGAACATAAACAAAGACAAGTCAGCAGGAAGCAACCAGAAGTATGTGACCAAATCTATCTAATGGCAGAAGATGTTCTTTCCAAATGGGAAACTGTCTCGAATTTCTGCTAGTTATCTTTTCCACTTGTTTATGTGCCAATTATTTCTTCCGTTCACATGCATATTCTTAGTGACCTCTGAATGGATGCCAGGAAGCATTCTGCAAAATAAAGAATTGCCAAGATACTTTCAGGTGCCACAAGTAAGAAGGAACATTATGTCAAGGCAGAGAAGTTACTGTAGGACCTGCCTTCATCTTTATTCACAAGGCTGAATATAGAGATTAAAAATCCTACCCAGTTAATGACTAATGCCCGGGTCAAGTAAAAATAAATTTTTTGCACCGATCCTAGACTTTTGCAATTAAACTTATTTGTAGAGAAACCTAGCCCAATTCCATATATAATTAATTCCCAGGGTTATTGTCCAATCACAATAGCAACTCTTTTAAATTTAATTCAATAGTGATCTAAATATGGCAGGGTTCTCAAGATCTTCTAAAATGTGTGATGCAGACTTTTTTGCACTTAAAAGTGAAAGTGAATAAGCTAATCCAATGAATTAATGGTAAAGCTAGAAATGGAATTTGGGTTCTCAGAATCTACCACTGTGCATTACCCTTCATAGGGCTCTGTTCATATTTTTCAGCCTCTTCACCACAGCCCTGATGCCCTGATGTTTGATCAGCCCACATTCTGGGAGCCCTATCTGGTGGGTCCCTCTAGTGCTCAATTCTGTCATTCTATCATAAGCTTGTTGGTGTCCCTCTCTGAATTGAGATGTCCCTTTGCTCTGGGTGACTTAGATTGTCCTCACCCAGTGAGTCGATAGGAGCTTGTATGACCGTATCCTTTTGCGTAGCAAGCATGCTTACAAGCAATCTTCAAGATTAGCACAAATAATTAAAAATATACTTGTTAAACTGCACTCTGAATTATATATCACCTCTTGTATTTTCTTGGATAGAGCTGGAACCCATTCTACTAAATGAAATATCCCAAGAATGGAAAAATGAGCACCACATGTACTCACATTAGACTTTTAATGCACCTTTTGTAGAATAATTTTAAGCTCTAAGATGCCAAGGTTTCAGGAAAATTATTTACAAAAAAAAAAAACAAAAAAAAAAAACTCAGGGTTTTGAAATGGACAATAATTTTTAAATATAACTAAAAATATATTAGTTTTTAAAAAAGGAATAGTAATTTTTTATAGAAAGATAACCAACTGGGGTTTTACTAAGAAACAAAAAACCCAGACAAGATGTTAAGTTTGCTGCAACTATTAGCCTGCCCACTTAACTCTTAATCAATCAAGGGCTCGTGGGTGAGACATAAAGATCATAAAGGCTTTTAACACACTCACAGGTATGTGGACTCAATCTGACTGCCCCTGAATCATATTAAGCAACACAATTACAGAAAATTACACACACGCACATACATGCACAGAATCAGATTTCTGGTTTCTTCTTTAAAACATCTGGCAACACAGGGCTCACAATTTTACAAAGCGACCAATTTGTACCTGATTTATTTTGATAATGTGTGGGCTTTGAGTATGCCACAGACCATACCACTCCCAACTATCTTAAACCTACCTGTTTGTTTAACCTGTCTAACCCTAACAGGCACTTGAACATGGAACCCTATCACTGCTCGTATATGTAAAATCTTCGTAATTTGAACACAAAGCTAATCATTGCCATTTTTAATTTTCATGCCTGGGCAGTATAACTAAGCCTCTTTTGTACTCAAAATACTCCACTTTTTCTGCTTTGTCCTAAACCCGAAAACAGCAAAGGAGATGTATAAAAGGAAAGACAGCAGAAGGGTCAATTGCATTTGAAGCAGCCCACAACTGTTTACACTGGCATCATTTCACCCTAGAGATTTTTCCTACTATTTTCTGGAAGCGTTGTAACGTAAAGCATTTTCCTGCTTTTCTGATTCAAACACATTCTAGTCTAACCACCTGTGTATGCGATCGATTTGGTTTTAACTTTGAGCTTCATCCCTGAACCAGACCTGGCACCTGCAGAAGAAAATACCAGGGTCTAAAAAGAGCAGGCAGGGCCACAAAACAGTGTAATATCCTCCCTCTGTGGTTCGTAGGGGATGCTGTTTCGGGGTGTGCATTTCATCTCACGAGACTCCAGACAACAGAAGAGCTAGACAAAAGGAAAACATGTGATGGAGCAGTATTTATATTGCAATCTTTCCAACGTTTTAGGAGGGAATGGTTTACAGATGTATACCCTCCAATGACATTTACACATCTATTGTTTTCTTAACCTCCTTCCCCATCGTACTACAAGATTCTTTTCATGAAAAAGATTTCAAACCGCCCCAGTGCCTTCCTGGGATAAAGAACACATGTCCTCCCGATTACAAGGGAAGGCATGATGAGCTATATGATAGGCCAAGTGTTAATGTAAAATCAGCCTCAGAAAATAGAATACTTTTATGATTACCTAAGTGTTTGTATTTTCATGCCATAAATTCTTCCCTGTCTGAAACAGACCACTTAACCCAGTCTTAGAACATCAAGCTGCTAATTTACACAGCATTTTGAGGGGAAACCGTCTACAGCAACGAATGCACAGTAGATTTTAACAGAAGCCCATCTGGACTTTCAGCTATTGAAGGCAATTTATTCTTAATCATCTATTAAAGAGAGATGCCATAAAAATGAGTTACCATCTCTTGATTATAAATTTCAAGAGAGGTTTTATAAAGAGCCCCTTATTTTTTTCAATCTGTTTTCAGTGACTTAATTCATCAGTGCTTAACTTGGTGCCTTTCTGCCTTATTATGATTCTTAAAGAGTTGAAAAGTGCTGTCAAGGTCACAGCCGTTGCCTTCGGGAAAGGATATCTGTCTTGGACATGTGCTTTCTATTAATTTAGGCCTCTGGACTCCTATAGGATGAAATATGTCTTCTTCAAAGTGTTTTTGTTTGTTTTTTCGTTTCAAGATGTTTTTCTCAAAATAATCTTTCTCTGATCAGCCAATATTCAAAATATGAAAATGAAAACCTAATTATTTGGTAAATCTGGAATTTGGGGTGTTGAGAGGAATTATTTTTAAAAACTCAAGAATATGAGCATCTGAAGACTTTTTTCCTTCCCCTAGCCCTTTGTTCCTCCAGTTCCCTTAACTCTTTGCTCATATGGCACCTTTTCAGAGAGGCCTGCCTTGATGTACCCTATTTCGTATTATAATCTCTCCCCACTCCTGGCTCTGTCAATACCCCTGCCCTACTGTACTTCATTCTGATATGCTATGTGTTTATTTATTTCATTCATTGTGTTTTTCCACCTGTTAGAATGTGAGCTCCATGACAAGAGGATTTTTCATTCATTCACCCACTTCTGTGTCCTTAAAACTATGTGGTATACAGTATGTGTTGAGAAACCATTTGTTGAATAAATGCATAGATAAGAGGAGATGACTCATTTGGCAGACACGGAAAAACAAAACAAAATAATGATGAACAATGTGGAATCAAGAACAGCACATGACAGATAGTAGGTGCTCAAATAAATGTTTCATGAAAGATAAATGAATATGGTAATAAGAGAAATTTAGAAAATAAAAACAGAATAACTAAAATAAAGGTGAAAGAGCTGGGATTAGTACATTCACAATATCTGAAGAGAAGTTATTAGAGATAATTAAGATGGGGTTATGAATATGAAGTTTACTTTTGAAAGCAAACTTGCTAAAGAAGAAAAGAAGGAAAATAGAAAATCAAATGGAAGAAATGTTTTAATGTTAAAATAGTGTTTCAAAGTTGCTTAAAAACATTTTAAATGTGATTGCTAACAAAGTATACTCATTAAAAATGATTAGATGTATATATAAAGGACAAAGAAAAAATATAAAATCACCTATAGCCACATCCTTTAAATTCTAGCTCTTTAAATATTTGGATATACTTCTGCTATTTTTCTATGAAATTTACATATGAATTTTAATAAACAAGCAGTAAATGCTACATATGCTTATTGACTTTTTTCTTGCAAGGCACTGTATTATTCTCTTTGGACAGTTTTGCATTTATCTTATCAATTAACTTTTGGTATTCCTTTGTACACAGATGCACCACAACTTTTTTAAAGCAGTTCCCTCTTGCTATTTTTTTGACTCTTCTAAATTAAGTTATGACCATTCTGCTTGATAAATCTTCACATATATCCATGATTGTTTTCTTAAGTTCTTAGAAAGGAAGCATAAAAAAATTTAAATTTTGATAAAGATTGCTATACTTCCCAAGTTATTGAACCTATGCAACTTCCATTAGCAATGTTTGAAAATGTCAAGTTCTTTGTAATTTTTTAACTATAACTTAAAAAAAATTTGCCATTTTGACAGGTGAAAAATAAAATGGAAATTTGGTTGGGCATGGAGATGGATCTTCAGGGAGAACAAATGCCACAATTTGGGATGAAATTCTAAAACGGAACATTCAATTTGTGTTATTCATTTGGTTACTTTATATCTTAAATAGACCATCAATGTTAACAACCCCTCCAGAATGCTTTGTAATTGTAAACCATGTTAACTCTACTATCAGTGCCTTGTGCATACGCATCTATAGATTTTATGTAATAAATAGCACCCTACTTTTCTACAAATCATCTAGGCAATTTATAAACATTAATTAAATCACAAGCTTCCTTGTTTTTATAAACTCTTTGTAGAAGAACAGAGGGTACTCAAGAGTATGAACATGCTAGTCAGATCCAAAATGTAATAAATACATCTATATTCTGAATTCAACATAACCTTCAATCTCTCACAGAAAACTGAAGCTGAAAACAGAGGGTATATATTTTTTAGTGTGACATAATGATGAGCCTTGATATTTAAGGAATATGCCAAGTTCAGAAAACATAGAAACTTGCAATGCCATTTTGATTACTGGTAATGACCAATTTAATGTAATAAAATCTGACTCACGATAATCACTTAACCTATTGGTGAATTGCTTTTCCTCCAAGAGTAAAACTCATCTCTTTCTTAATTAAATTTCTACTTTTCTTCAAGTTTGGGGGCCTCTAAGTCCACACTCCTCAAAGTGGACCTGTAGCATCAGCATAGCTATCACCTGGAAATATGAGAAGTACAGACTCTCAGGAACTACCTTACGCCTACAAATCAGAATCTGTATTTTCACAAGATCCCCAGGTGAAAAATATGCATATTGAAGCCTGAAAACATGAAACATTAGAGTTTCTATTAAGCATGTAAACATGGTCACACCTCCCAACTCTAGAGTATTTGTTGCTACGTATGAAACATTAAACTTAGTTTCATCCTGAGTCCATCTTCAGAAGGCAAAAAACAGGAAAAGATCATCATTAGCATAAAGACCTTATGAAATATTTCATAAGAAAAATGGCCATGTAAAGAATGATTTGAAAAATAAGAATTTTCCTGGTTTGGGGGGTCTATAAACTTCTCATTTAAAAAGATTTTCTAAGTTTTAGATAAAAATATCAATTTGAAACCAAATCCTAAAGTTGTTTCTCTGTGTCAGTGGTAGGAGAAATAATCACTGGTTGTTTTCCTTGGGCTTTCCAGAAATTGTGAAACAATTGCCTTTAGGTTTTTAATCACTTATCATTACTAAGTAAAAGCCTCCCCAACACTTAGTGGCTTAAAACTACGATTCATTATTATCTTTCGTGATCCTGTGGGTTGACAGGGTTCAGCTGGGACGTTATTATTTGAGACCTCCCAGGCAGTTACAGTTAGGCTACAGTGGTCACAGTCACCTGAAGGCTCTGCTGGTTAGATGTCCGAGATGGCTGGCCCACCTGGCTGAGAGCTGACATGGGCCGTTGACAGCTGAAGAGGTTGACTAGACCACCTATGTATGGGCTACACGTGTGGCTGAGTTTTCTCAAAGTATGACAGCTGTGGTTGGAGAGGGAGTGTCCCAAGAGCAAATGTTCCTGGAGACCCACATGAAAGCTGCAAAGCTTCCTATGCCTGAGCCTCCAAAGCCCCAAACATTACTTCTGCAATGTTTTATTGGTCTAGCAAGTCACTAATTCCAGCCCAGATTCAAGGGGGTAGGGAAAATCAATCCCACCTCTCAGTAGGAGGAATAGTAAATAATTTTCTTATACTTTCTTTAATTTACCACAAGGTTTTTAAAAGTTAAAACAATTTTTCTAACTTTTAAAGTTGCCCACCCAGATCTATGCCACAAGCGTTCAACACTGAAAAGTATGCGATAAAATCAGAGCCTTGGTTCTGCAAAGTCTACTTACAAAAATATCAAAACCTCCTTTATCCTATGTTATGCAAAGTAGGTTTCTGCCTATATATTGATATTTGAGGAGAACTCAGAAGTGCCTTTTACCTTAAAAGACTTTCCCCTCTGGGGTGGTTTTCCTTGATTCCTCTCTTCCTCAAGATCCATTCCTCACCCTCCTCTGATCAACTCTGTGCCAGTGAGGCTGCAGGGTTTACCCCCTGGGCTCCTTTGCTCTTGGGCTTCCAATTGGGTTTGGCCAGTGGCAGGTACTTACCAGCCATTTCTTCCCCTTTTTCTCCCATTGTTAACAACGCATTTCCAGTAGCTGCACCCTCTACTCCTGCCTGTCTTTCCTCCACAGATCCTCATCCTAATTGTCTTTGTTAATTCTTTTTATTCCCTTCTCTTCAGCTCTAGGAGTGATGATAGCTTTCTTCTGTTGCTAGCTTCTGAATGTTCCACAAATCAGATTTCAAAACATTATTTATTTCAATTTTTTTTCACAAAAGAATACATTTCTGGTCTGCTTATAGTCAAATAATAAAAATAAAAGTCTAATGATTTGGCTGATCTGCAATTTTTGGTGCTGGGAAAAGAATAATTTTTAATAACTTTCAGCCAATAAAATCCCACCTGTCATGAGAAGGGGCCAGAAAAATCACTGGATACTTCCTTCACTGTGTGCTTCATGGGCTCTCAGTTTTCTGAAAACTGAAACAGGGCCCATTGGTGGTCCCCAGAGGCCAAATGTTGTGTGACTAAGGAATTACTGCACGCATCTCTTTAATTAGAAGTATGTTGCTTGACCATTTAACTATAAGGGAATGTTTAATGCTACGTTTTCTAGACTACCTTGCAACTAGATGTTCACGTAATGAAATGGAATATTTGCTTTCAAAGACTTCCTTGTAGCTAGGTATTGATTCAACCTAATTCTGGCCCATGAGACAGGCAAAAAAGGAAGCATGTGGCATTGTGGAGAAGACAGTCTGAGGATTTGTTTCACAGCCCATGAGAGAGGACACAAAACACAGAAAAATCTTCAGAAATGGTTGGGGAAGGGGTCATGAAGGCAGCAGACAATACTGGTATAGAGTTATTTTCCGGTAAGTATACTAATGGGGCCTTTTGCCTTGACAAGTTGGATACAAAAGGAAACTCTAGATTCATTTTGTAGCAATTTGTAACCCTCAACTATGTACAGTTTGAGGGGCAGTGGGGTACAGCAGTCATGATTGTTAACTCCGAATGAAACTTTTTGGGTCTATATAGCAATTCTACCACTTAAGTTCTCTGATTGTTGGGGTAGTTACAAAGAATCGCTAAACTTCACTCTCATCCACCATAAAATGAGGACATGATGAAGTCATTATAAAATTACAGTAAAGATGGAACAGGGATTAACTAATGAGAAGCACTTAGTTCACTATCTGGCACATATTAACTGCTAATAAAATGTTATCTGTTTCAAATTGTTACTTAATAGATAAAATGATCTAAATGTCTATCAACAGTGAAATAGCTAAATATGGCATAGAATATTTCTAGAATGTAATACTATACAGCCATTAAAAAGAATATTAAATGTATTTACATAATACAAATGTATGTATATATGTATATTTCTCTCTATATGTGGAGAACATGATCAACATGTTAAATGATCATCAATTAAATGATAAAGGGAAGTATAGCAGAAAGAGCATATTAGTGTAATATTTTTGTTTCAAGAAAAGAAAAATGAATACGCACACATACAAATAAACATTTTCTTCTAAAAAGAATACCTATGGGCCTCACAGACTAGGAAATCAAGGACAAAGTAGATGCCAGAAATTGGTTAGATGCTCACCAACACTGTTTCAACTTCTTTCACGTACAGAAAGACATTTTCCACTCTTTCTTCACTTAGGTATGTGTTACATAGCAAGTTCTGACCAAGGATGTATGAGCGGAAGCTAAGTGTGTCAGTTTCGAACTGAAATGTTGAAGCAACCAGGATGCCTTTCCCAACTTCTCTCTCTTTGCTCATTGACTCACGTGAAAGCAGGGAATCTGCACTGGTTTCTAAGGAGGCCTAGGAGAGAGCAGAGACACGAGAAGAAAGCCTGGATTGCTGAACTAGAACTTGGGGAAAAGCCAACATGAAAAGCTATTTGTCCTACATTAGGCCATAATATAGAAAGAAATAACATTTATTGCAATAACCATTGTAATCTAAGGATTGTTCATTATAGCAACTAGCACTAATAACCAGAGAAAGAATTATTTTTCTTTTTATATCATTCTGTATTGTCTAGGTTTTTGTCCAATGAAATAGTTAAACTAAAATATGAATGAGCTAAGGTGCACCAACCAAACTGTCTTAATTTAGAAGTCAAAAACCATCAGGAAAGATTTCATTTTCTAAGCAGCAGTTTATTTACATTGTTCTCCCTGGTAAGAAATAAGACATGCAGTATAATACTCTTATATAGTGCACTGCTCTGCACATTTTTAAATGGCTTATCAGCTATCTCACCTGTTTATTTTAATTTAAAATATATTTTAATTTTATAAAATACCTGACAGCTAAAGGCTCAAAGTGTCCAAGATACCTACCCATGTCCCATTGGTCGGATTTGAATAGCTGTAGTGCAATTTCTAGGTAGAAAGTATTCCTTATACAAGGTCTCCCTCTCTCTGCCCCAGATTACTTCAAGTACTTCTCAACTTAATCCAGTCAGTGTGTAATATTAATTCTTCAATGCACAGGTTTTTAAAAGGCCAATTAACTTTCAATAATTCATATTTGTCACTAACGGGATAGGCTAGTAATTACATTGTTAAGCCCCTAATATCCTCATCATAAAATAAGATAATATATAAAGGATATGGCACAGTAAAAGACTGAGCCCATTTTAATACAGAAGTTGAAATGGAAAACCATATATTTCCCACTTATTTTTCTTTGGCAGATTCTGAATTCACAGATGGTACAGATAACTTGGCTTTCTAAACTAAAGCATCTCTATTTATGATCTTGTCTTGGAAGTCTCTTTCGTGGTTAGACCACATTTTGTATACTTCCGATGATGGACACATGATCTGAGCTGAGCCAAGGAGAGGGGCAAGCCACATGAAACATCATCAAGCCTGCAAGTAGCTGCTGCCAAAAAGTTGGAAAAGACAATTTTACAGGTCACAAAGAAAATTGGGACCCAGATCAACCAACAAAGCATTCAGTGACTAGAAAAATAAGTATGTGATGCTCATATCATGCCCATATAGGCCTCAAAGGAAAGTTATTTATATGGAACAGTGGGATAGGAATGCCATCTTTAACTATTATTTTCCTAAGAGAGGAAGAAGGTGGTTAGGGAAGAATTAACCTGTCTTTGGACCAAAAATCCCACATTTTAAAAATAAATTTAAAATTTCATTAAGTGGCCATGTATTTGCATAACATTGCCAAAAGATTTATTCTTCCCCTTTTAAAAAAATATTCCTCTTACACCAAGGATAACCCTCTTGCTAAAACAATGCATAAAAGATAATATATTTTCATTTTTCATTTTCAAGTGTTTGAGTTGCAAATTTATAAATGAGCTTAATGAAAATTTTTGAGCCCAAAATTGAAATTCTTCACAAAAGATTTTTTTTAAAAAAAGGTATAGACATTCTTATAAAATTCACCTTGACTTTGGAAAATAGAAACATTAAGAAATTAATTGTGACACAATTTGTGAAATCAATTTTGGTTAATCCACATCTTTCTCGAAAGGACCTCAAATAAAAATCACTAGTTAAAATACAAAGGTCTCTACTACTTTCCATGTTAAAGAGACCAGACTGGAACTAAACTTTCTCTCCCAGTGGAAAAACTAGAAGATTGAACAATATATATGGAAGAGTGGCTTTCAGACATTGGACTACTATCAGTGCATAACTGTGATATATTACAGAAGGTAAAACAAATGACATGAGCCCCAAAATCTACCAGCTTTTTGCCTTGAGCCTTACCACAGACTACATATAACACAGCAAAGAAGAGCCCAAAGCAGAGCTAGAAGTTCCCATTGAGATGACAAGACAGAAGTTAGGCTTGGAAAGATGGAGATAGCTTGATTTTGTGGGGCAGAATACCACAGAAAAAGGAGCTACACAGAGAAAGAGTTCCAGAAATCAGGATCGGAATCTCCTGGAGCCCGTTTCCAAGTGCTAAGATCCGAGTGAATAGGGTTTCCTGATGCTTGGCAAAGAATTCTCAGGAAGATTTAACTTCAATAATTCCAAGAGTGTAGACAGGACTAGAGAATATTAAAGTTCTGTCTAGCAGAATGCAGTGATTTCAGTGACGATGTAGAACATTCAGTAGGGAGCCTAGAAGGATTAACTTTAGTAGTAAGGCTTAAGTAGCCCTATGATAAAGGATAGTATAGACATGTCCTAACAAATTTCACAGTCATGGAAAGGAGCAAACTGACTCGGAAGTTACTTAACTGCTTTCTAAAACAAAGTTTGACAATTTTTAAAGGTAAAATAACAAAATTCAGACTTTCAAAAACATTAAATTTACAATATCTGTTACATAATTGAAAATAGTAAGACATAAAGTAACAAGAAATTATGACAAATAACCAGAAGGAAAAAAAATCTGCCAATAGAAATAGGAAGAATAAAGATAATAGTACCAAGAGATGAAGATTTTAAAAGAGCTGTTATAAATAAACCCAAGGATTTAAAGAAAAACATAAATATCAGGTTGAAGAAACAAGATATAAAAATCAAATAGAATATCTACAGAAAAAGTTAATATATATATTTTAAAAATCATGAGGTAGGTTTAACAGATGATTAGACATTGCAAAAGAAAAGGTAAGTGAACTTCAACAAATAGCCACAGAAGCCATTGAACACAAAGCACAGAATTAAAAACATTGCAATAAAATAAAGAGAGCCATAATGACCTATGTCAAGCAGCGTAATACACGTATGATTAGAGTCTGTATTAGTTTCCTATTGCTGCTGTAAGAAATTGTAACAAACTTCATGGTTGAAAAACCAAATTCATTATCTTAACATCCTGGAGGTCAGAAGTGCAAGAATGGGTCTTCTGGGCCAAAATCAATGAGTTGGCAGAGCTGCATTCCTTCTGGAGACTCTAGGAAAGAATCTAATCCTTTGCCTTTCCCATCTTCTAGTAGTCACTGCATTCCTGAGTGTCTGGCCTCTTTTCCATTTTCAAAGCATATCACTCCAACTTTTGTTCTAATTATCACATTATCTTTTCACTCTGACCCTCCTGTCACCCACCCTCTTATAGGGATCCTTGTGATTATACAGAACTTGCCCAGATAATCTAGGATAATTATCCCATTTTTATTTTATTTTATT
>RJWJ010025316.1:0-24150 GCA_004363605.1 Indri indri
AGCAGCTGGGACTACAGGCATGTGCCACCATGCCTGGCTAATTTTTTATATATATACTTTTAGTTGTCCAGCTAATTTCTATTTTTTTAGTAGAGACGGGGTCTCGCTCTTGCTCAGGCTGGTCACGAACTCCTGAGCTCAAACAATCTGCCCACCTCGGCCTCCCAGAGTGCCAGGATTACAGTAGATTATTTTTTCTAAACTCGCTCTAACATTGTCTCTCTTCCACTCCCTGCTCTCTCCCTCTCTCTTTAAATGCTGGAAAAGACTTGAATGCTTTGGTTGGCAGAAGAGGAATTAGTGGAGAAAGAGATTGAAGGTTGCAAAGGAGGCAGATGATTATTAACAAAACAAGGCTAAAGGAAGCAGGACTTATTCTTAGCTAAGTGGATGGATGGGGATCACTTACTCTTTACACTGATCTTTTACTTTTGATTTTTTACCATAACACTTTAAATAAATAAGGTAGGTATTAGCATTTCTACTTTATAGATGAGGAAACTGAAGCATAAAGGTATTATCTCCCAACACGTAGAACACTATACTTATCTCATAGGACTACCACAAAATTAACTGTTTTGAAAACCATATATTCAAGGTATCTTCCAGGTCTCATTTGCATGCTTACTGCCCCCAAAACACATTGTCCAGATGAATAAAAAAGGAAGAGAAAAAGTAAAGGTATAGATTTAGTTAGGCTGCATATTTGAGGCATATGAATTTTCAGCACTAACATACTGTCATATTAAATTAAAGTAAAGCACCCACACCATCTGCCTTCATTACTCATAATTTAGAGCAGAAGCCATAATACTTGGCGCAAGGAAGACTTTTCCACAATTATAAAGTTGCCTATTATTAGAAAGTTGGCATACTTTTAATCACATGGTATACTCCAAATCATTTAGAAAGAAATAGAAATAGATAAGTAGTTATGGTAGCTCCAAGATATTCCAATCGCTAAATTAAAGCAAATCACACGCCCCCCCCCCAACCCTATCTGCTTATTATAGAGAGGAAAAGGAATTCTCATAGAGAGAAAATAAGCCATCTAAGGAAAACACATGGACACAAAATTATCAACAATGTGAGTAAAACCTAAATTTCTCAAGGGTCTTGGCTCATTGCAACAGTTTGAATTTTTTACACTGATGTTCTACAGTAAAATATTTTCAATTATTAAGAGATTTAATCTGATCATTCAAAGTCTTTGACAAAGAAGAAACAAACTGAATCACTGACCTGGGGTGCCACTGTGGCTTTTTAATGGGATCCTAAAGTTCTGCTTCTGCACTGAAGTCTATAATTTTTCAACTATTACAAAAACTTCGTAAGAATAACTTACTTTAATTCCACCCACTTCACATGTGCTGATTTCTTGTTTTGTCATTTAAAAAAACATTGATTTCTTACTCTGGGTTGTATTTACTGTCAATTTCTAAAGCTCTTTATTTTAAATAACATTTTAAGCTTTTTCGTAATTTGATGTAAGTAGGAAATAAAAGTATGTGATAAGTTTTTATAGAAGGCCAGATTAATAAACCATAAAATCTCTAAGATTTTATGTGAATTTCTGAAAAATAAAAATCTTAGATTGTATGTTATATATAGACACAAGTTTTAAATATACACTGAAGTTTAAGATAGGTTTTACTATATAGAAGAATATTTGAAATAAAGTAAAACAAATATTAACCAATTTTAAAAATACGCTTATTCTTTAAAAATAAATCTCTGGATGGGGAAGAGCAATTGTCTACTTCAATGAATTTATTTTCATCCTTGGCTACTCGGATGACATACTGAAGAAATTAAGGTTAATTAGAAATAACAAATAAAGAAAAACAACAAAAATACTGGGTTAAGAAGAAATTGAGGGCTAGGCAAGGTGGTTCACACCTGCAACCCTAGCACTTTGGGAAGCTGAGGCAGGAGGATTGCTTAAGCTCAGGAGTTCGAGTACCCAGCCTGAGCGAGAGAGAGATCCCATCTCTACTGAAAATAGAAAAATTAGGCTGGCATCATGGCACGTGCCTGTAGTCCCAGCTACTTAGGAGGCTGATGCAGGAGGACCCCTTGAGCCCAAGAGTTTGAAGTTGCAGTGAGGTATGATGATGCCACTGCACTCTACCTGGGGAAACAGAGTGAGCCTCTCTCAAAAAAAAAAAAAAAAAAAAAGAAGAAGAAATTGAAATCAATAAAAGGCAAGTTTGATCATATTTTCAGTGTATGGAATAACACAGTTAATATATAAACCTACTGTACTTAAGGCCTAGTATCAACACTATCCATTTATAGGAGGAGGTGATAATTAAAAGACCAGAAAGATAATTATTATTAGGTCTGAATTTTATATTAATAACTACATTTTTACAATTTATACTTTTATTTTTTCCTGCTAAGCAAAGTTCAGTGTTATAAAAGTTATATCAAAAAAGCATTACCATTGTATTACAGAAGTGGTTCTTAAATTTGTTTTTAAATAAATGGCTACTGTAAATTTTTATTAACTAGTTATAGAATGTACGTACATCCTTTAAAGTTTTAAAAACATTCTGTTATCCAAAGGCCTAATATTTTTAAAAGGCTAACAGTCTCAATTTCTTAAGATGTATGTACATTTATATTTCTTTGCTCAATACTTTGTTTTTGTGACTTCCTTTTACTTTCCCTTTAGCAAAAGCCTCCCTTGTCACAACCTACCCAAGAACAAAACAGGCCATATGTGTAACGCTGAAATCTCTGATTTCGGTGGCAAGGGATGAGGTAAAAAAAAAAAAAGATTTTAACTCTTTTACAGAGTTGAGTTATAAGGGAAAGGATTATCTAGAAACAAATAAAATCACAGGTGCACATGACAATGGTGCTGTTTATTTTCATTGCTATAAGAATATCTACCTTCAATTATTAATATAACAAATGTATAATCTCTTACCTTAGTGACTCTTCTGGATTTAGATTCACTTTCAGAGTCTGATTCCAATTCAGAATCTGAAGAACTTCCTTCTGTTGAACTAGATTCAGCATCAGAAGAATCTGAAGTTTTAGATTTCTCATTTTCCCTCTCCCCATCTTCAGAATCCCTGTTCATGATAATAAATTTTGAAGTATCAACTTTAAATCCTTTATATAAATAAGTAGTTTATATAAAAAGACAATAAAAATGGTTTTAAATTCTAGACCATATCAATGAGATAACAAAGGTAGTATTATCTATAACCAAATAAATCAGAACCCATCCAGACTCAATTATATCATGTCATACATACTTTAAATGCAAAAAGTCATAACACTGAATGACACCATCAATAACAACAGAAAATAATTAATATTAAATGTTTGATTTACCAAGAATTAAGTGCTATAACAGTAACAATTTCAAAGATACTTAGGGCAATTTTTAAATGCTGTCTCAAAATATTGTTTATTAATATATTTGAATATCTATATATCTACTTTTGCTAAGGAAGACTTGCATTTTCAGATTTTTCTGTCCAAGAAAATTACTTATACAAGTTTCCAAATGTCCTTAAACACATTCTATGATAAAATGTTAACCAGTTCAAAGAGAATTCTAACGCACTGCCTTCTAAACATGTAAGCTAATCAAACAGAAGCTTTTGAAATACCAAATGATCACACATAAGTGCCTAACACTATGAATTCATTTGTTCACTCACCCACTCAACAAATATTTATTGATTATTGACTACATGCCAGCACTATGTTAGGTGCTAAGGATAAAAATGGTTAGTAAGACACAGATGATCTCTGTGTTTACCTTATAGTGTCTACAGTCCATTGCAAGATACAGAGAAGTATGGTGGGACTGACAATACAGTATGGTAAGTAGTAAGTAACAAAGTATAGTGTGCGTGAGAACATTCAGAGAGACACCTAAACAAACTTAACCAAGATAAGGAATGCTTCCTGAAGGAAGAGACACATAAGTTGAGAAATAGGAATAAGGCGGGTAGATGGGTCAGAGGCAGTTTTCCAAGGAGAAGGAATAACATGTGAGATGGCCAAACAAGCTTCTCTCAGAGGATGAGAGACATCTTGATATTTTCCCTGAAACTGAAGGTCTAGTTCTCTCTACCATGTGTGTATGTTTTAAGAATGAACCTTGGGCCAGGCAGGGTTAGACATTTCATACCAATCATACCAATTATCTAATTTAGATGCACCCTTCCTGGGTACATTATTATCCCATTTACGGTAATGAAATTAATTTTCAGGAAGGTTAAATAACTTGCTCAAGGACACAGAACAGGAGGGGCAGAATTGGAATCTGAACTCAAGTCTGTCTCACACCAAGGTCCATATTTTTCCTCTATTTTGAAGATGTTTAAAACTTACTAAGAGCTTAAAAAATTATCATACTGGCAAAGTTAAAAAAATTCTAAGAGACAGGCAGAAAAACACAACAGAGGAAGAGAAGTGAGGCAAGGGAAGAATCAATATTTCCTGGAATTGATTTTTGTGGAGGAAACATGACTGCTGTTTATTAAAAATGGAGCCATGGTAACATCTCAGAGCACATGTAATTATATTTGAAGACTGAAAAATATGTTGTTTTTCTTTTCCCTAGGAAAGAATGGCAATTTATTATCCCCAATTCCTGGTTAAAACATGTACTTAAAATTATAAGGTTTAGAATCTACTTGTGCTTCTCTTTGGTATAATAAACAATTCTTTTAAATTCAAACATAGGTAAAGAGAAAAGTCCATTTCTGAGGAACAAAATAATGAAACTAATTTATGACATGATTATACATTTCTAGCACACTAACTTTTGCTATCTGAAAAAATATTTCATGTACTGAATAACTTTTCCTTCCTAGAAACAAGATACACTTTGTAAGTCATATCATCACAGACAGATATTAAACCAGAAGTACAGAATTTCTCTCAAAGAAAAGGCTATTATAAACCAAGTAGCTCCTCTGCTACAAGTGAATGATTCTAAATATATTTAACTTCCAGCTTTTAAGATGAGATTTTAAAGGTAAAAGTGTTACTTTATTATGCATCACTCAATTTTGATGGTAATTATTGTTTACCTTACTGCTTAGAGTTTCAGATGTTAATCTAATGAAAAGAATTTACTGGTAAGTAGGTTTTTAACTTTGCAATGATGAAAAGCCTGTATTAATTTAACCTACAGATTTCATTTGTTCTGAACAGGAAAAACAATATAAATCACTTTTAAAATCATTAAATCCTGACTTAAATTAATAAAGTCATAATTAGGGCATTATGCTGTGTTTGTTATGGAAGTGGCAGGGCGAGCTGCTTTAATTACTGTCTGTAATAAAAGGAGCAGAGAGCGTACTGCGCCCCAATCAGTGCTGTCAGCCACGACTGAGCTGAGCTGCAAGCTCATCAAGTGAGCGGGCAGCAGGCTCCCAGGAAAGGGCCATCGTGTGGGCAGAGGCCACTCGCTGACGGCAGCGGGGAAAACAGAGTCACACAATCCAAGATATTAGCCCCAATTACTCCAAATTTTAATGACACTTTAATACATGATAATGTTGTTGATAATGGGAGATCTTAAAAAGTGCTAACACTTAAATATCTTATGACCGTCTTCCTTCACAGCCCTTGACTCTAATATTTGGATCATAATCTTTTTAATGTAACATTATTTAGAAAAATCAATTGTCTTAGTTACATAATGGCAAAGTATTGAAGGATTTAATTTTAGCCCTCAGCAAAACTGCTACAAAAGGTAATTAAGTGTTTCATACCTACTGCTTGATCACTTAACTCAGCCTTCCAAGGTTATACCAATTTTCAAAATGTAACCCCAAGATTTGTTCAAGTTCAAAATGAAAACTAAGCATTATAAGTAGGAGAATAATGTGAACTACTGGCATTTCAAATTAACTTAAAAAGATTTAATATCTGTTTGGGAAAAAATACACATAATTCTTCTCCCACTCTATGAATTAATGGGAAATATTAGCCTGAGGGATATACCACAGAATAGTTTTTGAAGGAAATTCTGACAAAATAATTTACCTTTTTCCTTTGGGTTTCGAGTTCCTCTTGGCTGTTCTTTTGTCCTCTACTCCTGACTCACTTCCACTCTCACTTCCCTGCCCACTGGAGGAGTCTTCACTGCTATCCTCACTGCTGTCTCCTTCCTCCCCACTTTCTCCTTGTTCTCCACTTTCACTTCCAGATCCACTCTCTGAAAAGCAGAACCAGATGTGCTTTGATTTATAGCCATTTAATTAGACATAAGGACACCAGTAACCGTCAATATTCATCACAAATGAAACCAGGTGATGAATTTTAGTTTAGTGGACCCCACTGATTCAACACGTTGTATTTCTACACCCCATTCATTCAGACATGTGGATTTCTGCAGCTTGGATGGACTCAAACACACAGAGAAAAGATGCTCTGACAGTGAGCAGAGAAAAGCAAAGCAACGATGAACCAAATGTGAAGAATCCCATTTTTCAAACACGTAAGTATGCAGCTGTGGCAAAAACTTTCCTTGAAAGAATGACATAAGGATGATGTAAGGCAAAAGAAATAATTTTGAATTATTCTACTTGTAATGGGAAATTGTACTTCAGAGTAAAAGGCAACAGTTGAATCTACTTAGGAATAAATTTTGAGAGGAAAATGAGCCACTCATATCATCTCCAAAAACTTCTAAATTCAAAGACAACAAGGAAAATTACTAATTAAATAGTTATTACTTATTTTAGTAGTACAGGAGTTTTCCATAGGCCTAAGAGATGATAAAGTTAGATTGGAGTTATGCTTTTTAAATGTTTTATGTGTAAATTATGGTATACTAGGACCATCTGCAGAAGTGGTACACAGAATATATTTATGTGTATTTTTTAAATGAAGCATAATTTTTTTACTGTTTAACATGATTGTAGGTGCAGAGTTATGCCCTAGATAAAAGGACAAATTGCCTGTGATCTGTGTGATGAAGTACCCTTAGATAGGAACATAACGTTTAATGAAAATATTAATTTACTAATGGGTAAACAGTATCTATTTCATGAAGATTTATTTATGTTATCACAGTGAAAAGTTAGGACTGCCTATATTCTTTCAGAATAGCTTGCAGTGGGTACAAGCATGGATGCTCAAGTTGAAATGTCCAGGTTCAAATCCTGGCTCTGCCACTTACCAGCTATAAGACTGAGTAAGTTATTCAACCTCTCTGGGTCTCGGTTTCCCTTTCAGCCAATGCAGATAAATCTACTAGCTACTTTACAGAGCTACTGTGAAGATTAAGTGATTTGAAACATGTAAAGTTGATTAGAACACAACAGTTCTAATCACATAGTAAAGCACTCATCATTATCATCTTTACAATGAAGAAAATTTATTTTACCTAAATGTTGTAAAAATAAACAAAACTGCTAAATAAGACATTTTGAATTTCTTGTGATATCAAAGTTATACACACACACACACATTAAGTCAGATAACTGCCTTACAATATAAATAATGAAAAGAAATTATAGCATCTAAGTTACTCTCTCATGTTATCACATCAGAGTTCAACATGAATCTGGGTCCGGTTCATTTCAGGTACCATTATTTGAATTTACAAGTCAGTAAAACCCTTGAGGAAATTTGTTCACTCTCAGAAAGTCTTGCTCACTGGAAAACAAAATCTCTTAACTTCTAATGAGAAAAGTTATATTTTTTCTTCCAGTAGTTACAGTGGAACTCCTGCTACATGACTCACTACCATGTGTGTTCAGCTAAACCCATGAAAATCTATAATGTTAATCCGTATTTCAAGTATGTTTTGAAAATGGTTAGCCTATGAACAGTCATGAGGGTGTAAATAAATATAATTGAGACAAATATCTATATGCTATAAAATGAAAAAGTACATGCTTAACTACATAAACAGATCTTTCTCACAGATCTACATTATTCCTGAAATTCCGTATTTTTTAACATTAACTTTCTGGATTGACATATTTTCTCTACTCTTCAGTTTATTACTTCAGAAGGTAATGTATCACAGATTAATTTACTGGATATTGAAAACAAAGATTTTGAAAAGAAAAACAGGGGAAAAAAAGAATGAATTACCTTAGAGTAAGGTAGTGGATAACCAAGTAATAGCGAAGTCATTATTGGTTCTTTGAAGAATAAAAATTTTAGAGAAATTTGGATATCTTTGGTCTTGGGTCAATTGTTACGAATGTTAGAAAGTGACTCCAATATACTTTCCATATGCAAATCACTCACAGAATTTTAGTAATGAAGGAACTTTAAAAACATCTAACTCTATGCCTTCATTTATCAGCTATAGAGAAAGGTAGGTGCCCTGTTCGATTTGCATAGCTAAAACACAGGACTTCCAAATCCTTCCTATTTCGTATTCTTTTTCTTGCACAGGGTTGCTCTCAATGGTTAGCTTGATGTTTCTTTATAGTATACAGAAACTTAATAATTTTAAGTTTTATCTCTGTACAGGTTTACTAGAAATAGAAGAGCATAAAATGGAGAAGCAAAAGATTCTTCAAAGTTTAAAATAAACTTTACATTTTTATAAAAGAAAGTTTCTTTTAAAGACCCCACTTAAAGGCCGGGCGCGGTGGCTCACGCCTGTAATCCTAGCACTCTGGGAGGCCGAGGTGGGCGGATCGTTCTGAGCTCGGGAGTTCGAGACCAGCCTGAGCAAGAGCGAGACCCCGTCTCTACCAAAAATAGAAAGAAAATTAATTGGACAGCTAAAAAAATATATATATATAGAAAAAAATTAGCCGGGCATGGTGGCGCATGCCTGTAGTCCCAGCTACTCGGGAGGCTGAGACAGTAGGATTGCTCGAGCCCAGGAGTTTGAGGTTGCTGTGAGCTAGGCTGACGCCATGGCACTCGCCCCAGGCAAGAGAGTGACACTCTGTCTCAAAAAAAAAAAAAAAAAAAAAATAAAGACCCCACTTGAGATTTATCAAGTATAAAATCATGTTTTTCAATGTGCTAATAGATATATATTATATAATAGGCAGTGTGGGTTAGAATTCAGAACAGCATGAGTTCCTATGTCAGCTCTACCATTTATTAGCTATATATCCAAGAGGCACTGTCAAATAAGAAGGCAATTTAGGAAAGTAATTAGAAATTACTTTGAAAACTAAACAGTGATATATAAATAAATTATTTTAATACTAATAGTATAAAATTTATTTATAACCACTTGTTGAATATTATGTACTAGGCTTTGTTGTTTTGGAGGTATAACATGTAATCTACTATGTGAATAATATATTTCAATAAATTATAAAACCCACCACTGTCACTGCTGCTATCAGAAGAGTCCTCCTCTTCCTCAGATTCAGAATAAAATTTCTTAGCAGAATTCTCTTTCTTTGCTTTTCCTGCTGGGGTCCATTCTTTTGCCTGTTTAAACAAACAAAGTAAATGTAAATGAATTCTCGTTAGGGATTCAGACTTCTGGCAAATTTAATCATTCATAATACAACTGTGAACTCAAAGTTTAAGACCTCAGTAGAGAAGGCAACTGTTAGAAGTCCTGGCCTTAAGGCTGATTCACTTTACTGGTTACCTTGCTTTCACTTCCCTTCGACCCTCAACCAAAGTTTGCACCACACAGCATCTAGAACGATTCTATTAGCACCTAGGTCAGATCAAGCTACTCTTTGGTCTGAAACCCGGCAACAGTTCCCCATTTCACTCAAGAGAAAAAGCCAAAGTCCTTACAACAGTTTGCACAGACCTACATGACCAACCCTTCACCACCATCCCTCCACCACCCTCCTGCCCCTTGCCTCTCTGACCTCCTCCAGTTGCTAGCTCCCTCCTACTCACTCTGCTCCAGCCCCTCCTTTTTGCCTCTCCAAACACCCCACGCACGTACCCAGCCCAGGGTCTTGCCCCAAGCTGTTCCCACTTCTAACACTATTTCCCATCCTTTAAAAAAAAAATCATAGCACTTGTTATTTTCTAATATACTATACAATTTACTTATTTTTTTAATTGTGGTCTATCCTGATAGAATGTAAGCTTCTAGAGAGCAGGGATTTTTTAATATTCTGTACAGTGATATATCCTAACTGTGGCTAGCACTATAAATATTAGTTATATTTATCACCTCTTAAAGACTTGAATATTAAATTCAGAAAATATGTTTGTTTGGATTTAAGAAAAATATGGACTTCAGTGTTTACTTTAGTATTACTAATATGAATACCTTAAAGACCTTAATACAGTATATTAAATTGCTTTTATATTAATAACTGTGACCTTGTATCAAGAGAAAATTAAATCATGTTTCCACATATTCTTTTTTAAAGAGCATAAAAATGTATATATTTTTTAAAAGGTCAAAATGGTTAAGACTCGTTTATTTATTATGCTTTTGAGTTTCTACTATGTGCCAGTCTCTGTTAGAATACGTATTTTGTTGTGAAGGAATTTACAGCATGACAGAGGTTCTTATTCAACAACGGTTCGCAACATTGGATGCACATTGGAATCACTTGAGAATGTATTTTTAAATGCTAATACCAACAATAAAAATATTAACACTAAAAAACTAAAACCCGGGGTTCAACTCCTGAGATTTTGATTTAATTGTTCTGGTGCAAGTCTGACATAAATTTGTCATATGATTATAATGTGCAACTGCATTTAAAAAACAATGATCTAAAGGGCTTAAGGTATGTTACTTAAACAGATAAGCTTCAGGAACCTGGAAAATTACTAATTGCACAATAATAGGAAAATGAGTAAAAATTACTTGAATATATTTGAATAAGATAATTGCATAAGATCAGCTGTACCGCTTTATTTTATGCGTTTTTAAAGTGCTTCTGTCTCCAAATATGAATAAAGATAGTACTTTATAAATGAAGGTCTCCTATATTTAGTAAATATGTAAGTCTGTATTTTTCTTAAATCCAAATGAACACATTTCTCTGAAGTCTGATAAAAAGTTTGTTGGATCAATTCAGTAAGACTAAATCAACAACTTAGAAAAACTGGGCTTCTCGGCACTCTAGCCCAGGCAACAGAGCCAGGCTCTGTCTCAAAAAGAAAAAAAAAAGAAAAGCTGGGCTTCTGTGCTCAAAGGGGTATATTATCTTGAGATGTCCATTGACTCTATATTCATGAAGTTTCAGGTTTTAAAAGGCCAAAGACTAACAATAAAAATACTTTAATTTTTACGATGGTTCTTTATGACTATGACAGTTGTATCATTCTAAGCAAAAGGAATAATAGGAAAAAGAGAAGATGAGAAGAATAGAGAGGTATTAATTTGAGAGTTCCTGTGAGGGATAAAATATTGATGTGTTTATAAAGCAAAATATCCTTGATATGCAAACACAGTTTTTCTGTAACTGGAGAAGAAAGGATTTTCTAGAACTAAGGTAACAAAATTCTAAAGGATCTTCAAAACTTAATGGTATCATAATATACATATACATTATATCTGATATCCTGGAAATGGTGGTGTGTAATTCAAAGTGACTTCCAGTGTCAATCTGACTAGGTTCCCTGTTGTTTTGATTAAAGTATCAGATTATCTAAATCTAGGCCATTTTTTCTTACTAAGTTATATTTCACAGTAACAAGATTTAACCCCGTAAGATCACTTTACAGTGAAACCAGAATAACATAGTGTATTATGTGCATGAAATACATTAATATGACTTTGGTGGGGAGGGGAAGTAGAATGAGAGGCAAGAAAGACAGTATGAGCATTATTCTGCATTGTTACAGCTGCATTTGAAAATAAAACTATCTACATTATTTTTATATTTAATTACATCCTTCATAGTATAATTTTAACCAATATGTCTCAGAGACCAATAGATTGAAGCTGTTTTCTGCATGGCATCAACAGATAGTGACGGTTCTCTTCAACCAGATTCCATCAGTTATAAATATTCTCCATAGTAAGCTACCAATTATTAATTTCAGAAATGTAATCCATAAAATGAAAAATCAAATTTGTCCCCCTTGAACCGGACAGGTGAAATGAATGTAAGAAAACAGGTTATTTAAGTACTAACTCTATAAGGCAGTTAATGCTTAGAAGGACACATGAAAATGGAATAAGCTTGCCAACCAACCAATCTATCGGCCAACATAAGGATACTGTTGAGACCAAATTAAATTGTAGCACTGGTATACATTTCTGACAAGAGGGACCTTTTTTGGGGATGGGGGAGAGGGGCAGCAGGAAGGTGAGGATAGGATGGAATTAGAGGGAGAATAAAAGGATGGTTCTATTTGGGCCAAAACATTATGTTCCCAATAATGAGAAAGAACAGAATCATAAAAACAACAAACAGGCATAATAAGAAATTAGGAGAAGGAGTGTATCTGTAGGGAGAATCATAATATTCTCTTCATATTCTAGTATCTGACCAAAAGTTGCATAAATAGCCAATTGCTTTGCAGAGTACTTAAGAGTATGCAGATTTGTGTGAAAATCAACAAACTTAACTGCAAGGAAAAAGTGTAATTAGTTTTCATATTTTTAACTTTTACCTTTTTTGGCCATCTCTAAGTAAGAGACCATTTGTCACAACATGAAAATGATAGTGCTAAGTATTAAGGATAATACAGATTTGCAAACAAGCTCAAGCTTCCTCTCCTCATGACATAATATAATGTGGTAAGACCATGGACAATGGACTCAAACAGACTTGGGTGGGAATCTGGTTCTATCACTTACTAGCTACATGAACTTAGGCAATTTAATATTTAATATTAATATTAGGCTCTATGAGACTTGGCTCTCTCATCTGCAAAATGGGCATAACAATAACCATCATTTAGGATCATTATGAGGTTTAAACAAGATAATGTTTGCAAAACATTATCAAAGCACACTGTCAGGGTTTGCTAAATGGAGCTATAATTAGTTATTATTGTTTCTGGCCATGTTCCAAAGCCAGGATAAGTTGGGGTCATTAAGAGAAACATTTTTCTCAGAGGAATCAAATTACATGGTTACGATCATTATAGAAATTCTACTTTAAGTAATAAAGGTCTTCTATTGCAGTGGTCCGCAACCTTTTTGGCACCAGGGACCGGTTTCATGGAAGATAATTTTTCCAGGGATGGTGGAGGGGGTGGTTTTGGTATGATTCAAGTGCATTACACTTAGTACATTTGCAGCTGCTCCTCAGCACTAGCATCACAGCCTCAGCTCCACCTCAGATCATCAGGCATTAGATTTTCGTAAGAAGCACACAACCTAGATCCCTCGCATGTGCAGCTTTCAGTTGGGTTCGCGCCCTTATGAGAATATCTAATGCCCACCCCCCATCTGACAGGAGGTGGAACTCAGACCCTGATGTGAGTGATGGGGAACAACTGTAAATACAGATGAAGCTTTGCTGGCTTGCCCATCGCTCACCTCCTGCTGAGTGGCCTGGTTCCTAACAGGCTACAGACCACTGCCAGTCTGCGGCCAGGGTAGTTGGGGACCACGGTTCTACCGTACATAGAAAAAATAAGAGCAAGGAAGCTAATTCACTTTCCCGCAGGAATTAGTGGTAAAGAACTTGGTTATCTGAATCCTAGTTCAATATATCTTTTCCACCAGAAAAGTATCCAGAATAGAATTCTTAATTGCTCCTTTTTATTAATTATACTTTAAAAAGTATATTCCACATAATCAATCTCAAACTTCTGGCCTCAAACAATCCTCCCACCTCTGCCTCCCGAAGTGCTGGCCTCACATAGTCAATCTCTAAATACAGTCAGAAGGCCCCTCTCCTTATTTTTCTTGTTTATATAAGAAAGAAACAGATAATATTAGAAAAGAATGTTAATTCTTTTATCCTAATGGCCAGCACTTTTTAAAAATCTAGAAAAAGTATTTATAGAGCAGGTTTTTAAAATATTAAAGCAACATATTATTCACTTTAATTGTGACCTTGTCAAAGGACATTTTTGGTACACAATGTTCCCTATTTATATTTAGGCTTCATTTAAAACAGGTTCACCAGAAATCCAGAAGAACACTTTGTGTGGTTTTTCTGGAAGAGAACAGCAAAAAAAAAAAAAAAAAAAAAAAAAAATTGAGAAAAATAATGACAGGAAGCTTCGAATCTCTAAATGAAAGTAGAAAAAGCTCAATCCAATGAAACTAAATACCTTAGAAATGGAATCTACACAGCTACAAATGTAATTGCGCAAATGTGGGTGGCACTAATGCAGAGAATTCAATTCTCTATTTCCTTGAAGAAAAGGAACAGTACAAGTACAATGACATAGGAATACTATATTTAGTTCCTATAAAGGCAAGGTATATCTAACACATTACATTTAGAAATACTAAAAATACTAGAACAATCTTTTCAATTTTCAACTATCCTAAAAAGCTTTTTTATAAAGCAATAGTTATCCTAGAATCTCCCACTGTTTGAACAAAATTAATTTCAGAAAGGTCAACTTACCAACTCTATTACTTCTACATTTCGAACTGATGGGTCAGGCGCCACCTCTGGCCAATTAGATAATTCCAGGTACCCAGTAGCTTTAGTGTTGAGAGTGTGAGATAAGGTGCCAAGCTGGAAATGATCTCTATCTATTAAAAACAGAGGAAAATACAAAATAAACAATATAAGCTGTATATAACAGAGAACAGTCATAATCACAGTTCAAGGTAATTGGCATATTACCTCAAATGTCAAGGAATAAATATAAACTAGGAAGCTCTTCATAGGTCAAAAAACTGATTTCAGTCCATAGATTACAATAATCTCCCCCATAATGGTCAATAAAAAAGCTAATCAGTCAGTGTGTTTAGAGGTGTTGCTCTGAAATGTAGCTTCTCTAAAAATTACTTTACTGTGAATATTAAGAATGACAGCACAGTTAAACAATCCATATACATGTCTTGGTGCAAACACATCCAGAATTTTAATAGTTTTTCTACAAAACTGAATTGCCTTTTATTGCTTTACAACAATTAAATAAGAAACAATATGAAAACCAAGGTATATAATCATTTGATTCCAAGTTAATGGCTACTTGTTAAACTGATAAAATATTTAATTAGTCTTTTTAAAAAGCTGCAAAAAATAAGTCATCCTCCCTCTCTGAAAAAGAAACTTAAATAAAAAGGGATATTTTTATAAAATAATTCCTCCTAGAAGTGTTGACATTAGTGTACATAGAATACATAATTAATAACACCTATTAAAATGACTTATATTCCTTATAAAATCAATCTACTTAAAATTTAAATAAACACAATGTCTACAAGAAGAACAAAGCTTTCATCTACTGGTTAAACTGTTTATTAAGAATAAAAATAAAATCAAAATTATTTAGGTAAATAAGGTCCATAAAAATATAAACTTTAATATAAAACTTGCTCTGGAGAACAGATGAATCAGTAGAAAACACATTGCTCTTCTATATTTATATATGTTAATCATTTATCTTATTAATACCTAAGAGATAAATTTTAAACATATTAGAAATGGGCAGATACTTCCATAATTTTTTAGATAACACATATTTTACAGTTATAGTCTGATAATAATACCTTTAAAAGGAGACTCAAGCAATGGTGCAGGTTTTTGTGCTAGGAATATTTTTTTGGCATATTTACTTAAAGCTCCACTCTTTTCATTTGGAACAATAAGCTGCCTAATAAATCTTGTACGGTCTCTGATGTCGTAGTTTTGATCATACTTGCCGAGATTTAATATGTACTGGGTAAGCAATTTTGTCTGTTGGAAAAAAACAGAACAAGATGAGAATACAGTTATTTATGATTATTGATAACTCTGGATAAACATATTTAAAGAGATAATAAAAATGAATGGTTATGTCAAACAAATGTTGTTCCGTAGGGAATATGCATTTCTAATGCTGCAAATGGAATTTTGAAGCCAAAGCACATGTCCTCTTCTGTACTGGGGAGGTGAATGCTGAGTACTGAGAAGCAGCCATGTGCTAGATTATTAAACTGCTGAAGTGGAAAGAAAGGCATCATTAAAAAAATAATCATATATGGCAAACCCACTGAAGGGTCTACGTGAGAATAATGAATGTGGAAATACAACTAAAAACATGGCACTCAAAACTTAATCGGAAAAATATGCAGGACATCAAAACATCAGAGAGTATTAGGGGGCTGGCAAACTGCTTCTCCTGAGGTGTGTTTTATGAAGAGATACTGTCCCTGGCATAAGCAGTGTCTGCACTCTGACTGCACTCAGTTACTTTACCCTGAATTATGACCCATTAAAGCAGACACATGAATCACTGAACTGGATTACTGCAAATTATTTGCAGTGCATTTAGCTGTTACTTTTTCATAAAAGCAAGCTGCTGATGCCCTCTAAAAACCAGGATAAAAGACTTCTTCCATTTTTTCCCCCATGCTGCTTATAGCCTCTAGTAATATTGGTCATTTATTTATTTATGTAAGGGAACAACTTATTAGGGTAGCTTTTATACCGTAATAAGACTTCCTAAGTCAATTTCTGAATGAACTACATTAACATATATTGAGATAATTTTAATAATAATTAGACCAAAATTGAAATGTTAACAAAATAGGTTTGTATTTTAAACTACAGTTATTTTATTAAAAAAACATAGTTTTAACTTAGAAAGCTACACATGTACAATTGTAACTATAAGCCAAATAGGATTCATAATACATGGGAAACAATAAACTGAGGAACAGTAAATTTTTTTTTTTTTTTTTTTTTGAGACAGAGTCTCACTCTCTCGCCTGGGGCGAGTGCCGTGGCATCAGCCTAGCTCACAGCAACCTCAAACTCCTGGGCTCAAGTGATCCTTCTGTCTCAGCCTCCCGAGTAGCTGGGACTACAAGCATGCGCCACCATGCCTGGCTAATTTTTTGTATATATTTTTAGCTGTCCAATTAATTTCTTTCTATTTTTGGTAGAGACGGGGTCTCGCTCTTTCTCAGGCTGGTCTCGAACTCCTGAGCTCAGAACGATCCGCCCGCCTCGGCCTCCCAGACTGGTAGGATTACAGGCGTGAGCCACCGCGCCCGGCCAACAGTAAATCATTTACATTAGATTAGAACATTTTATACACATTAGAAAACAGATAAAAAATAAAAATCAATGATGTTTAGGCAGAGCTAAAGGCAATTCCAGAACAATAAGTCAAAGTACAGGAATGATGTGGTAAACTCTTTTACAATAATAATTGGTTAAGATAATTGATTTGGATAGAAATCAACCTTCTTTCAGTAGCAAGATACTTAAAAAGCATCAACCTAGTTTTATTAAAGTAGAATTATAAAAAATACAAGTGACAATGTTAATAGAGCTATTCTGAATTTGGGAACCAACAATTGCTCTTCACTAATTGCTAGACCATGCAACTACAGATAAGAAAAATTCTATAATTCATTTTTTAAAGACAATTAGCAAAATATTCACCCAATGAGTACTACAACTCAAAACCAGCTTAAAGGGAAAAGTGGTACTCTCAACTGTGTAATTAACTTGCTGGGAAAACCTGGGAAACTCACTTAACCATTCGTTTTCTCAAATGTAGAGTGAGAATTTACAACTAGGTTAACTTAAAGTCCATTTGAGTGTTGAGATTTATAATCTACAACTAAAATAAATCAGAGAAAGTAAGTCTCCTAATTGCAATGATTTATTTTGAGCTAGCAGAGTGATACATTTTGCTTGTATTTCCTATCCCCAAAATTAATTTTAGAAAATTAAACTTTTTCAATGTACCAACAATTTTGAGAGTGAGATAGGGTATCTAAAGTAACCAAAATTATATGATTTTAAAATATACATTAACTGTAAAATTTATTATCTTTGTGAGCTTATAAAAATAGTTCTATTAAAATGTATTTTCAAAAATAAAATTCTTTCTAAAATATATAAGCATACCTGTGCACAATGATGCATTAAAAACACAAGCAGAATAATTATTCACTGCACATTCATATACTTTTAGCCAGTTTCTTCATTGTATCTATTCCTAGTACCAAGCAAGGATTTGGTGTTTCTCTAGAGAATGTAGTTTTATATGGTCTTATTATTTTTTAAGTTTAAAAATATAAAACTGCTTACAATCTTTTTTAAATTAAATTTTATGATCAGTAATTATGAAATTGTTGACATTTTCAACTTACTATTCTTTCTTTGTAAGCAATAATATTCTAATGGAGAAAATGCCCCCACCTTTTTTTTTTTTTTAAAAAACCACACAGGGTCTTCCTCTGTTGCTCAGGCTGGAGTGCAGTGGTGCAATCATATCTCCCCACAGCCTGGAACTCCTGGGCTCAAGTGATCCTCTTGCCTCAGCCTCCTGAGTAGCTGGGACTGCAGGTGTATACCACAACTCTCAGCTAATTTTTGAATTTTTTTTTTTGTAAAGGCAGGGTCTTTCTATGTTGCTTAGGCTGGTCTTGAACTCCGGGCCTCTAGTGATCCTCCCTCCTTGGCCTCCCAAAGTGCTAGGATTATAGGCGTAAGCCACCACACCCAGCTGAAAATATACTCTTTACTATATTTCTTAACCACTTGGTCAGTGCAGAAAAAATTCTGTTGAATGAAGGATATTCTCAATTCTTTTTTTAAGTTGAAATCTATAAATAATTCAAATCCAAATATTTAACTTCCCTCCTTCTAGTCAATGAACGTTCTTTTGATAATTATTTTGAGACAAAACTTTCAAATAATTACTTATCATTTTTTAGATACCATAAAACCAACTGCCTTAATTTCATTTCATTCTAATACAAAATATAAACTTATCTAATTAAAAATAAAAGCTCCATCAAAAGAGTCTTCAAAATAGATGAGATAGTACAAATCACAGAAATTCCCAATTAAATCTTGAGTTCTCACCATTTAATTTGTTCGGTTCTTCCCTTGTTTTTAAGGGATAAATTTCAAAGTCTTCCTGTTTGTAAGATTTGTTTCCAAGAATTTTTATTTGCTAAAATTCTCAAAAAACTGAAGGTTTTTGGCATTCTACTGATGACACTTTAAAGACTTCCAAATGATTTTTGAACCAAAACTTAATATACAGAAGATTCAGCTATCAATTAAAAAAACTTAAGCCTATATAAGACACTTAGGTTAATTTATAAAGCAGTTCTTCACAAAATTACATTTCTAAAATCCTGTTGGTAATATGCAGCAAAGAGAATAAGTTGCATATTGTTATGCTGAAGTAAGTTTTTTTAACATCAGCTTCATCGCAAGAATTCTGTAGGACAGTTAAATGTATATATCAGTATAAGCAAATCTGACCACTACAATTTTACTTCAACTGATTGAACAAGCAGAGTTTGTTTACATGTACCGCAACCAATTCCCAAAACATTTCTGTTCCATAGTTTTCTTAATTTAATAAGAACATTGATAGTACCCATGGCAACATCCTTTCAGCAAAACAAATAATTTTATCTTCAATGTTGGACCTTTTAATTTACAACATTTACAGAATTTTTGACAAAATAAACTTCCAAAGGCTTTACTTTGTTCCCATTTACAGCACCGACAGAGAACAAACATAAAAATACTTTGAGTGAAAAAAGTCCATTATTGGAATTAATTGATTTTCTATTTGAAAACCTGCAGTGTGTGGCCTTTTTTCTACTAATGGAGCCAACACATTAATAGCTACTGTTTCAATTTTCATATGTGTAAAAGCATCCTTGGAATAAAAAGTGAAAAACTAATTTTTAAAAAGTCATTTTATTTAAATTAGATCATTTTTCATATAGAGTTATGCAAACATCTTCCGTACCCATATGTGTTAAAGTATCATCTTGAGGCATAATCTTCTTAAAAATAACCTCTAACTTTTTAAATAGACGATCCTTTTTTAGCAGATTTCTTTTCTTCTGTTGTTGTGTGGTCAGTGAGTGGTATCACTATAACTCTCAAACATTTTGTGCATGTTAAGTACTGAATGGAAATTTAATACTTCTTCATTAAATATACATTTCCATTCAAAAATGTAGTGCTTAGGAGATTATAACAAAAACAGAGCTCCCAAGTAATAAAATAAAGTAAGTTTTAGATTTACACTTTGCAATTTGACCACTCTCTTTAATGATCTATAGCAGGACTGTTTAGTTGTTATCTCCTGCACATATTTCACCTATAATCAAGCTCTAACTTCCCATTTTTCCCTGTGACTCCTTTCACTGGCAGTCCGGAGCTTCATGCATCTCACAGGCCATGGCACCACTTGCTGGTACATCAAGTTGCTGCCAAATGAAACACTGTTAAGTATTCATCTCACCACTACCAGGAAAGTGAAAGACAGCTTTTCCTACCTGCTTTGTCAGAGCGTACTTCTTTTTACAGCACACACCCTGCATGCTGGTCTAAAAGTTAGTTAAGTTACATCCAGAATAGCTTGGAAAATGAGTCTTTCAGATTTAAAATATTTCACATATTAAAACGAAATCTCTGTTCACTGCACTTGTGTCTTACATGCCACTAAACAGAACCATGGGAGAAGTTCAAAGTGGAGGTCTACAAATTTACTCTGTCTTATTTTAATGCAACTATTAATAATATTACTTCATTAAAAATTTGGGACAAATCCTAAACTGGATGAGACACTTAGATAACAGGCATATTTAGATCTGTCCAGGGCAATTGCTATGAAGAATATAGACAATCATGACATTTGAGTATCACCAGAGGCTCAATCCAAAACCAGATAGAAAATTAAACAGTACTTTAAAATTTGTTTTATTCATAAATTACACAAGATAAGCAAACAGAATATGCCATCATTAACAGAAATATTCAATATTGTATATATAGCTATTTATTAAATTTTGATTTCAGATTAATTTTCCTGCTTAGATTTAAGGAACCATTACCAGTACCAACTAATGACTAATGCTATCCAGACACTATTTACAGCAATTACATTCTCTTCAGATTGACTCTATTACTGTAACATGGAAAATGAATTTTGGGAGTGCTATATAAAAATTAAGAAGCTCATTATTTAAAAGACTTCTCAAAATATGGGTATCATATTTTTACCTAAATACTCTGACAAGTAATAAACTAGTAAAAATGCTTAACAATGGCTTTCTTCTGACAGTTTATGAGTCAGTACAAAATAATTTAAAAAGGTACCCTAAAACATAGTCCTAGTGTCAGCTTAGAAATACTATTAGTTTAAGGAATACAAAAAAGGACACAGAATTCTGCATTCAGCATAGTAAAGATTTATATTGGTCCCACGTAGTTATTTTTAAAAAGAATGATATTGACAAATGTGTTTGGTAAATGAAGTAAAGCTACACAGAATTCTTAACCTACATCAGAGGCAAATCTAAGCAGTACTAAGGTCCCATCTAATCAGTTTCTTAATTTCATGACTAAATAGGATTCTTTATGTGACTTGGATGGGATTCTGAATTTAACAGTATCTACCTTTTTGTCAACTAGAAAAATTTTCTGTAAGGTCTTCCTTTCTATGTTATATATATACTTGAGTTTTTCAATACCAAGAAAATATATCCAAAAAAGGGGAGAGATATCACTGTGTAGTGCCCAAGCCTCCTTTTGGTAAATCATGTTAACTGAGCTGAGGGGATTTTCCCAGCTCCTTTTGTCCAAAGACCTGAATTACAGGGCAAGAGAGAATTCAGGAGGAATCTCCAAAACATCAGTGTGATTTACAAATTTCTCACTAAGAATCAAAAAGAACTCAATGAAGCACTTACTTTTTTAATATTAATAGCAGAAAAGTAGAAATTTAACTGTCCCCCAGAATGAGACAGCAATTCAATGAACTATTATCTACACATACCAGTATTTCAAAAACATATGAAGTGAAAAAAGTTCTGAAAGTATACATAAAGTAGAATACCTACTTATATAAAAATTTCAAAACCCACAAAATAATATACATCACTTATGGATATATACTCATATAATAAAAACATAAAACATGCATGATTAAATGAAACACACCAACAATACAGCAGTGGTTACCAGTGGAGAAGGAAGGAAAGCGTGAACAAGAGCTTGAAGTTTTAGTTCTATATCTTACATTACTTTAAAAAAAAAATATGGCAAATGTTAAATATCAACTGAATCCTAGTAGTAGATATATACACATTTACGCTATTGGGTACTTTGCCATAGGTTTGCAATATTTTACAATTGAAAATAGAGACATGAGCTAAGAAAAACATTAACTTATGGTACTTAACACTACAACATCATTTGAAAGATAACACACTATTAAAGAAAGTTTAAAAACAAAAGCATCCTTTATTCGTTAACTTTTTAACTGTTATTAATCAGTTTAATCAAATCCAAGTATTTTGCCTCAAACTTCAATAGACTATTTCAATGAAGTCATGCTAAATCTTTAAGCTATGTCTTAAGAGCTCTTTCAGCAATTTCAACTGGTTTCAAAGTCCTTCAACTTTTTTACCTTCTATAACAATGAAATTACTCCCTTGCAAGAACATTCTAACAATGTTTAACTCTTGACATTTACATCTATTTTTTTCTTCATAAACTATCAAAAGAGGGATTTCAGCACTCTTTCTTACTAGGATAAACCCAAATGAGTCTTTTTCCTAATAAGAATAGAGACTTTCAGCACCTAGACTAGTTCCTTTACTGTAAATAATCACATTCCCAAAGAAAAATCTAGTAGTTGCAAACTAGGGTTACCAAAGAAGCAGGGTTACTAAAATGAACTAAGCATTTTTATGTGCCAGGAAATCCAAGCATTTTACATGGACTGTCTCATGTAATCCTCATAATAACTTTGTGAGGTAGGTACAGTCAGTTCTGCTCCAATGCTTGTTTTGAAAACGTGCATTTGTTCCAACTCGGCTGGTGTATCAGGGAACAATTTGGGCATAATGTGAATTTTGTATGCAATTTCTTCTGCAAGAAACATAGGTGAAGGCAGAAAAATGCACCCAGCTGAACTGGGCTGTGCGGAAATGCATAAAACATACACACCTCAAACACCTACTTCGGATGTTAACATCTGCAAGTATTATGGGCCATACTCATCCACATGAAGACATACAACTTTCCATCCAATTCCAGATTAACCCTCCTACCACTTCACTCACAAAAAGTACATTTTCTTAACAAACAAAGCTCAAAGTCTGTCTCAAAATAGAGTTGTATTCATTTCAGTATTTATGCATTTGTTAAATGTTTAACATGTGTAAAACTGTGCTCCTATTTTTACTAGGTTCCCTTTTTAAAAATATGTCACCAATATAGTTTCTGAGCGTTGTGACTCTAGTTCCATTTTCACAATAATCCCTATGGTTTTTATTGTGCTCTTTTGTATAACATGATTTTTAGGAACACATGTTGCATTATAGCAAAACTGACTATGTTATTAAACTTCCCACTTTGCAGATGAGGAAACTAAGTCATGGACAGGTTATATAATCTGTCCAAAATCATACAGTGAGTAAGTGGCACAAAAGGATGTGAAGCCAGACAGTCTAACTTTAGAACCTGCAGTCTGAATCACTACCTGCCTCACAGTAATTGATATCAAATAGTTCTATGGTAGTCACCACACAGAATTAATTAAAAACTGTTTTCCAAATACAAACTTCCATCTTAAGGAGCCTAGAGTTAGAAAATTTCAGCTTACACAAAAGTTCACCTAAAGAATCCTAAATATAATGTAACAGAGATTAACTACAAAAAAACCCAATATGAAGCAGCTTTATAATTCTATACCATGAAGGAAAAATATTTAAATGTTAAAGAATATACAATATTCAAAGTAGACAAGATGTTAATTTTTCAGATACTGCATTTTTCAGTTCCAGAACTTTCATTTGATTCTTTTTTAGTCTCTGTTTCCCTGCTAGTATTTTTTTTCTTTCTTTTTTTGAAAATATTATGGGGGTACTAATGTTTTTGGTTATATGTATCAATTTTGTTATGCTTGAGTCAGGGTTATAAGTGTGCCCATCACCTACATAGTGTTCACTGTACCCGTCAGATAGATTTTCACCCTTCCCCTTCTCCCCCTTCTCCCAGGCTTGATTTCCACTGAGTTTTACTTCCCTCTGTGCACATGTGTGTTCATGGGTTAGTTCCAATTTAATAGCGAGTACATGTGGTGTTTGTTTTTCCATCCTTTAGATACCCACTTAGCATAATGGTCTCC
>RJWJ010025317.1:0-24029 GCA_004363605.1 Indri indri
CCTAAAAAATTAAAAATAGAACTACCATATGATCCAGCAATCCCACTACTGTGTATACATTCAAAAGAAAGGAAATCAGTATGTTGAAAAAATATCTGCACTCCATGTCTATTGCAGTGTTATTCCCAATATCCAAGATATGAAATCAATCTAAGTGTACATAAATGGGAGAATGGATAAAGAAAGTGTGGTGTGTGTACTTGTGTGTGTGTGTGTGTGTGTGTGTGTGTATAATGAAATATAATTCACCCTTAAAAAACAGAGAAATCAGTGCTGGAAGTCCTGGCTACAGCAATCAGGCAAGAGAATGGAATTAAAGGCATAAGAATGGGAATAGAAGAGATCAAACGCTCACGATTTGCTGATGACATGATATTATATCTAGAAAACTGCAAGGATTCAACCAAGAGGCTCCTGGAATTGATAAACGATTTCAGTAAAGTGTCAGGATACAAAATCAATACACACAAATAAGAGGCATTCATATAAGCCATTAGCAGTCTTACCGAGAACCAAATCAAAGACGCAATTCCCTTCACAATAACAACAAAGAAAATAAAGTACCTAGGAATATATTTAACTAAGGAGGTAAAAGACCTCTGCAGGGAGAACTATGAAACATTGAGGAAGGAAATAGCAGAGGGCATAAACAGGTGGAAAACCATACCATGCTCGTGGGGCAGCAGAATCAACATTGTTAAGATGTCTATACTACCCAAAGTGATCTACAGATTCAATGCAATCCCTATTAAAATACCAACATCATTTTTCACAGATGCAGAAAAATTAATTTCATGCTTTGTATGGAACCAGAGAAGACCCCGTATAGCAAAAACAATCCTAGGCAATGAAAACAAAATGAGAGGTATCAATTTACCAGACTTCAAACTTTATTACAAGACTGCAGTAATCAAATCAGCTTGGTACTGGCACAAAAACAGAGCCAGTTTCACCAGTGGAACAGAACTGAGAACCCAAATATAAAACCATCTCCATATAGCCATCTAATCTTTGACAAAGCAGACAGAAACACACACTGGGGAAAAGAATCCTTATTCAATAAATGGTGCTGGGAAAACTGGATAGCCACATGTAGAGGACTGAATCTGGATCCACACCGTTCACCTCTCAAAAAAATCAACTCACGCTGGGTAACAGACTTAAACCTAAGGTGTGAAACTATTAGCATTCTAGAGGAAAATGTTGGAAATACTCTTCTAGACATTGGCCTAGGCAAAGAATTTATGAAGAAGGCCCCAAAGGCAATCACAGCAACAACCAAAATAAATAAATGGGACCCAATCAAATTAAAAAGCTTCTGCACAGCCAAAGAAACTGTCACAATAGCAAACAGATGACCTATAGAATGGGAAAAAAATTTCACATGCTACAAAGCCGACAAAGGGCTGATAACTAGAATCTATTTGGAACTCAGGAAAATCAGCAAGAAAAAGTCAAACAACCCTATCAAAAAGTGTGCAAAGGACACGAACGGAAACTTTTCAAAAGAAGACAGAATAATGGCCCAAAAAACATATGAAAAAATGCTCAACATCTCTCATCATCAGGGAAATGCAAATCAAAACCACAATGAGATATCATTTATCTCCAGTGAGACTGGCCTTTATCAAAAAGTCCCAAAACAATAAATGTTGGCATGGATGCAGAGAGGTAGGAACTCATACACTGCTGGTGGGACTGAAAACTAGTGCAACCTCTGTGGAAAGCAATATGGAGATACCTTCAAGATATACAAATAGAATTACCATATGATTCAGCAATCCCATTACTGGGCATCTACTCAAAAGAACAAAAGACATTCTATGAAAAAGACACCTGCACGCGAATGTTTATAGCAGCACACTTCACAATTACAAAGATGTGGAAACAACCCAAGTGTCCCTCAATACATGAGGGGATTAATAAAATGTGGTATATGTATACCATGGAGTACTATTCAGCTTTAAGAAACAATGGTGATATAGCACCTCTTGTAATCTCCTGGATAGAGCTGGAACATATTCTACTAAGTGAAGTATCCCAAGAATGAAAAAACAAGCACCACATGTACTCACCATCAAATTGGTATTAACTGATCAACACGTAAGTGCATATATAAGAATAACATTTATTGGATGTTGAGCAGGGGGTTGGGGGAGGAGGGGACAGGTATATGCATACACAAAGAGAGTGATGTGCACCATCTGGGGGATGGACACACTTGAAGCTCAGATTTGGCGGGGGAGAGGGGACAAGGGCAACATAGGTAACATAAACATCTGTACTGCCACAACATGCTGAAATAAAAGAAAAAAAAAACACACAGAGAAATCCTGTTATTTGTGACAAAATGGATCGACCTAGAAAATGTTATGTTAAGTGAAATGACCCAGGCTCAGAAAGACAAATATCATATGATTTCACTCATATGTGGCATCTACAAAAGTCAAACTGATAGAAGTAGAGAGAAGAATTGTGGTTTCCAGAGCTGGAGGGATTGCAGATTGATGTGATGTTGGTTGAAGGACACAAAATTTCAGTTAGACAGGAAAAATTATATCGAGAGATCTATTGTACAACATGGTTATTATAGTTAATAACAATGATTTACATACCTAAAAATTGTTAAGATAGTATATATATATATATATATATATATAGGGTTCTCACCATAAAAAAAAATTAAGAAATGCATATGTTAATTAGCTCAATTTAGCCATGCCACAATGAGTACATGTATCAAAACATCATGTAGTACAACATAAATTTATACGATGTTTATTTGTCAATCTAAAAAATATGAATAAATTAAACTGGAATTTAAAAAACTAACTACAACCACATTAATCCTGAGCTACATTTACTAAATATACCCTCAGTTCAACTTCCCCTTTTCTAATCCCAAAATTACCCATGGCTATGCAGTAGCAATGCTAAAGGAGTGAAAAGTGAACAGTGGAAGATCCAGTGGAAAGAGACAACAATGTTAGCAAATGTTGTTCATGATATCTAATTTTTGCAACCTTTACAAAGCATTTAATCATGTGAACATATTACTATAGCTTTTCCTAGAAACTTGAAAGAAGCTGGTGCAAGTGACTACAACTTACTGAGTTTCAGCTGATTTTTGGCTTCAAGATAAAATTCACTTCTGGTAATAGTTCTAATTTTTCAAACAGGAACAAAACAAAACAATGCGTCCCAAAGAATATAGGATTTTCAGTGTTCTTTAATATATGCATGTTTGAAATTCGACAAAAAAAAAAAAAAAAAAAAAAAAAAAAAAAAAAACAATAGGTAGGAAAAGAGAAAAGGAATGGCAATAATAAAATAATAAATAGAGAAAATCCTTAGAAATGTCTGTGTAGTAATGAATAGAAGAGTAGCTCAAGTAGAGATGGGAAAAATTGAAAGATTTGGAATGAGAATTGAGTATAACTACGTACTGCTCAAAACTGTGAACTAAGGGATTTAGTCTTTATATGGCTAGCAATAGGAGATTTGGGGGAAGGATGTATTATAATATGATCAAAGCTCATAGAAATTATGAGAAAAATAAGCCATAGAGATATTACCTGAGCTGACATTGGGGAGCAAGCTCATAGCATGTAAATATGTGAACAGGGTTATGGTACACATCTTTCAGTCTCTGAAGACTTATGGCAAGCACTAAGCAAATGACTTAACATCCCTGTTTGAATTTCCACCATCTATAAAACATAAAAGTTGAATAGATAATTGGTTTCTTATAGTATAATCTAATAGCAAGAAATACGTTTTGGTTAGTTTGTGAAGATATTAACGTATTTGTAGCGAATGTTAGAAATATTACTTTATTTTTATCACTCTAAATTTAATGTAACATTAAAATAATCATATTAACAAAATATTACAAAGACTATAATTCCTAAGTAAAAATCATATTTAGAGATATTGAATGCATGATACTTGCTTACTATCATATGTATTATGTAAGATATTTATAAACACAAAATATTATCCTCTAAATTTTATTATGTCACAGTTAGCTTATTAGATGTGCTTAAAGAAATGACTACTGTAAGTACATGTCTAAATCCTAGACCAGAAAAATGAAGTAGAAAAAATAAAATTAGCCCTCCAAAAGTATTTAACTTCTTTTTCTGTATTTTTGGGGATGCAATTTATATACAGTAAAATGGATTTTTTTAAGGAAATATTGTAATATATTCTGATAAATGTATATATCATGTAACAATCACAACATTGAAATATAGAACATTCCTATCAGTCGAAATCATTTTCTTGTGGTTTTTGCAAGCAATCCACACCCGTCCCCACCTCTAGCCAGTGGCAACTATGTAATTACTTCTTTATAGTTGTGCCTTTTGCAGAATATCACATAAATGAAAACATACATATGAAGAGTTTTTTACTTTGCTGTTTTTGTATGTTTGTGTGTGTTTGTTTTGTTATGGCCTCTTTCACTTAGTATAAAGATTCTAAATTCATCTATGATGATGCATATATAAAGTAATTTGCTTATTTTTATTGTTTAGCAGTAGCACATGGCATAATATTGCCACAATTTGTTTATCCTTTTTTCATTTAATAGTCATTTTATTGTTACTAGTTTGGGGTTATCATGAATAATGTTGCTATAAACATTTTATATAAAAATATTTGTGTGGGCAAAGAATATTATTTCTCTTAGATTGATACAAGGGAGTGGGATTACTTGGTAAAATGTTTGTTTACATTTACAGGAGGCAACCTGTCACTTTCCAAGGTGGCTGTGTCATTTTACTTTCCCACCACCAATATATACGAGTGCCAGTTGTTTTGTAACCATGCTGTTTGGTTAAGTTTAGTGTTCTAACATCTCTAACTATCATTATTTCTACTTTAATTTCTATGAGAGTTCAATTTGCATATTTTAAATGTCTGTTATTAAGTATGTATGCAATTAGGAACTATATGCTCATGAGGAAATAACCATTTTATAATCATGAAATATCGTTCTTTATCTTGGCATTATTATTTGATTAATAGCCTGCTTTGATAATAATATAACTATTCCAACTTCTTAAAATTAGTGCTTCCATAGCCCATATTATTGAATCTTTCACTTTACTATTTGTATCCTTATATGGTGTTTTCCTTGTAAGCATCACATATTTGGATTTAGTTTCTTTTAGCCATTCTGATAATATTGATCTTTTATTTGGAGTATTTAGCCCACTTACATTTAATGTGATTATTAATAAGGTTGTTTTTAAATATAGCATCTTATAATTTATTTTCTATTTGTCCCATCTTTCATTGTTCAATTTTTCCTCCTTTCCTAACTGCTTTAGGAATGTAAGCTTTTTATAATATTCTACTTTTCTAATTTCTTTATTCCAACAGTGAACAATCTGAAAAAAGAAAACAAGAAAGCAATCCCACTTACAATAGCTACCAGAAAATGCCAAAGAATAAATTTAATGAAGTAAATGAAAGATCCCTACAATGAAAACTACAAAACACTGATGGAAGAAATTTGAAGAGGATACAAAAAAATGGAAAAATATCTCATAATCATGGATTGGGAGAATTAATATTTACAGATTCAATGCCATCCCTATCAAAATACCAATGTAATTCTTCACAGAAATAGACAAAAACAATTCAGAAATTTGTATGGAACCACAAAATACCCCAAGTAGCCAAAGCAATCATGAGTGAAAAGAACAAACCTGGAGAAATCACAATACCTGATTTTAAAATATACCATATTTACAGCCAAATCAATGTCAACAAAACTACCAAGAACATACAGAAATAAATATTATTTTTTTTGCCTTATCCCTTTTTCTGAATCTTAAATCATAAATACATTAGACCTCCTTGATAAGTTCTCAAGTGCTACAGTCTCCTTTAGTTTTTTCTCAGTCTTTTTTTCCCATATGTTTCATTTTAATTTCATTCTAAGTCAATCACCTACTTAATTAAATTGTGTAGGGTTTTGCTTTAAATACTACAAAGTCGTAAAATCATACTCCATCCTGATTTAACCAAATCACTTGGTAAATTGTGTGTAATATATTACTTATATAAATTGACGTATGAAATGAAATATGTGCCATTTTGCACCAAAACAAAATATTTTTCTCCAATTGCTGAGGCAAATCTTAAATCCCCAAGAGCTCAATTACTTAACAAAGGGTTCTTTTCGATCACTACTGGTGACTCTACTCTTCATATCCAGAAAATATCTTTGAGTACAATCTTTTCCATCAAGCATCCTAGGTACAATCATTTCCATCAACCGTCCCAGAGAACAGAATAGCTCTCTAGTTGTTTCTAATGTCCTTTTTCATCCTTGTTACCCTACAATATAAAATTCATGATGTCAAGTGAAGATTTATTTGTATTCATTCTTTTTGGTATATATTGTGATCTCTCAGTAAGTGGATGCATGTCTTTCACTAGTTCCAGGAAATTATTAACCATTATCCTTTGGGAATTTTTCTATTCTTCATTCAATTTCTTTTCCTTTTGCAAGACTCTAAATCTCTTAATTATATTTCATATTTTTCCTTTACTGTACCTTTACTATAAAATTAACAGTTTCTTATATAATGCACCCTCAGTTTCACTATTTCCTTCTTAATCTTCTAAAATGCTCCTTATTTAACTGGTGATTATCCAGAAATAATTTTTGATAATTTGTATTGCCCATTTTTAACATTTCATAATTCATTCTTTTGTAATATGATTATAATCATCTAAATATCTGGGCCATATAAGTCCTTTGCTATTTGTTTCTGTTATCTCTCCCCTGAGATAACAGATATTTTCATGTACTCACTGATATTTAATTGTAAGCTCATGTCTATTTACCTTAACTTGTGAATCAAAATTGGCAATATTTTTTTCAGAATTGCTATGTCTCTCCTCCTTTTATAATTCTCATATAGCCAACAGACTCAGTCTCCCATGTTTGCTGCCCCCGATCTTCACCCAATATAATCCCTTCTACTTGAATGAGGAGAAGGCCTGTAACTTAACTCAAGTCGATTGAATATGGTAAAAGTGAAGGGCATTTGTAGATGTAATTAAAGTCCCCAAATCCACTGATTTTGAGTTAATTAAAAGGGCGATTATCCTTAATGGTCCTGAATTAATCAGTTGAAAACCCTGAAAAGAGGAACTGGGCCCCTGCTGAAGCCAGAGAGGCCCTCTATGTTGCTGGCTTTGAAGAAGTCAGCTCCCATGAAGTCAGCAGCCACCTGGGGAAGCTGGCATTGTGAGGAACCATGGATGGTCTCTAGAAGAAGGGTGTAGTCTCTAGCAAGAAAATGAAGCCTCAATCCTGCAGCCAGAAAGAAATGATTTCTGCCAACTACCTGAGGGAGCATGTAGGTGAATATTTCCCCAGTCCAGCCTCTGATGAGACTGTAGTTCCAGCCGACTGTATTGTGGACTGGGGTGGAGAAACCCTGAAGGAGATAACCTAGTTCAAGTGTACCTAGAATTTGGTCTACAGAAACTGAGATAACTTATGTGTGTGTGTTTTTAAGGCAATATTTTGTGGTAGTTTGTCACACAGCATTAAGAAACAACTACCTTCAGAACCCTAAAAAACTTAATGTGGAAATCTCAGTACAGCTTTACCCACAAGAACTCAGCATCTCTGCTACAATGTGTCTTTGGCGTTTATCCACAGGGAAATTCGTATAATCCTGTATGTGTGCTTGTAATCTTTGCCTTCTCTGATTCTTTCTCTCTCTCTTTCTCTCTGTTTTTTTTTATTTTCTCTCTTTTCCTCTCTTTTCATTCCTCCCTCCCTCACAGTATGTGGTAGTCATTAAAGTTTTTCTACTTATGAAACAAAGCATAAAATGTGTGTTTTATCTACAATCTAGCTAAAGTACAACTGGAATCTGAACTGTTCTATCACTGTAATAATTATAAAGTAACACACTGGTATATAAATAAACACTGACATAATTGTGTGGTGATGAGATGGCTCTTCAACTAGATTCGCTCTTCGTCTTTAGAAAAAAAGGTATACAATCGATACAGATTCTATTTTTCCAATGTGAAATAAAATACTAAAAATAAGACTTTTGAATGGCATACCTGTGCTCAACTTTTAAACAGTAAAATAGTATTTTAATTAGGAAACTACAGAAATTTAATAAGATCCAAGAAAAATCAACTTTCCGATTCCTTACAGCTGTGGTTATTCTTAATATAAGTTCACTTTAATCTGTATTTGCATGTCTAGCCTCTGGAAAATTCTACATAGCTATTCCAGCATAAGGACTTAAATATTTTTTCATGGTAAATATGTATTACTAATACATATCTTGAACCAAGACATCTTATTGGTTCTCATTTTACCCTTCATATGTTGACATGAGGCACTATATTCCCTGAATTTACTGTGCAAATTCAAAATTCAAATAAAGTCTCCCTAAATCTCAAATCACTAAATAGAGTTTGCTCAGTGGTACTATTTCATCAAAAATTCACTATTTATACAAGGTCTGTCCAGAGAGTATCCCACCATGTAATATGAAAAATTGTGAAAATTATGGCTGAATACTTTCTGGACAGCCCTTATAGCCCTTAGCAAATAAATCTCATTGGAATTGTTCTTCTTTTTTTTAAATATGGAGTTCTGGAACAAAATATAAAGTTACATAGAAATATAATATCTGTAAACCTACAACAGATTACATGTGTGTGGGATTTCAGCACTTTAAAAAGCTCATAAGTATTGAATCTAATCTTAAACAACCTCCTGCTCAGATAAAATAACATCTACAGAAAAGACATTCTCAGCACTATGAACCAAAGGCCAGAGTCTAGAAGTGTTCTGTTTTTGCCTCCTCATTACTTTACCAAGTGACATGGTAAGCCAAGGAGAGGGTATAGTTTTATGTATTTGGATTTTTTAAAAGCAAAACTCTACAAAATCAAAATAAATAGATGGTATCGAGTTAGTTAAATTGAAGAGTCAATCACCTAGATTAAATGACATATGAAATAACACATAAGAGTCATTTTGAGTCAGAATGAAAATGTTTCTCCAGCTGCTGAAGTGAATCTTAAGCCACAGAGGGCCTCTACATTTAACAAATTACCCGGCTTGAGCAATACTGTCAAAAAGGACAGTAATGTCAGATGGAACTATATAGGCTCCCTGATTAATAGAAGTCTCCATATGATGGAGTAAGTTACAACTTTAATGTACAAATAATGAACCTCTATTAAAAGGAAGGGTATCATAAATCAAAATACTGTAGAAAAACCATAAACCTGTGGCAACATAACGGCCACCAGGGCCCCAGCTATATTAATCTTGTATGGTGCAATATCATTTCTCTAGGAGAGACAACTAAATATATCCTGCATGAAAGTGAATTATGAGTGTGATAATGGTTCTGGACCATTCATTTAAGTTAATGGCAAGGTTCATATTGAGATACCCCTGGTTAACTCCTCCTCTCGCTCTGCCTTGAACTCTGCTTCAGCTAAGAAAACATCAGCATGCTCAATCTTCATTCTAAACCTTCCTAGGAAATAAAGGAAGGAAGAAAGACAGGAAACAAAGAAAAAGAAGAAAGAACAGTGTAAGTAAGCATAATTTTCTCTCCCTCAAAATATTTGTTTTCTTTTTCCTCAGCTATTTTACAGGCTAAATTTATTTAAACTTTCATTATATATATTCTATCTCTAATCATAGTTGCTCATACCTTTTTATATGCCTCTTGTACATTTTTATATTGACAATTGCATATTCAAAATAAACATTCCACATGAATTAAATGCTAAAGAACACAGAGAATATTTAATACAAAATAGCATAGCATTTGTTTGGACATTTTTTTCACTTACAGTTTAATGTAACAAGAGTAGTTTTATTCTTAGTGTACCCTGTCATAATTTATAACTATCCCCCATGATCAAGATAGATTCTAATAAGATGCAAAATCTAAATTAATTGTTTACAAATTTTGTGCTTATTAAAATATTTGCATCTAGTCTTATTCAATTAGAAATTGTTCATAGTTAACAATGTGCTGTAATATCACCTGGATCAAAGACCAGTAGTCTCTGCTGCTTTTATGGATATATATGTTCTTTGTTGTTTCAGATATATGTTTTATTATTTTACTATGCTAAAAAACTGAAAGTTTACTTGCCTATCATGAGTTTAAAATTAGTTCTGGAACTTCAAGTTTGTCTCTATAGTAAATGAAATTATATAACAAATTCACACAAGGCTGTCTGGAAAGTGTCCAGTCATTGTTATTGTTATTAATATTAATATTAATGTTATATTAATATAATGAGAATGGTTACATAGCTGGATACTTTCTGGACAATCCTTGTATATCTCGGTCATTTCCACATTTTTTTTTTTTTTCTTTTTGAGTTTCCTCTAGTAACTCAATCAATTCAGGATGCCACCTGTCTGCCTCCATACCTTTTGGGCCACAGTGTTCCATTTTTCTAGGCCTGTGTTTGTTGGCGTTTATTCATATTGATATTCACAGTCATGTGGAATCCCAGAAGACCTTTGGTTAACAATAATCTATTGTAATGTCTATGGTGTGGGGTTCACCATCATAACAGGATAGCAAATTTATATAATCTAGGCTCTTTTTGTCCAAATTTTGAAGTCACTATAAAATTCCTAGTCTTCCAGGGTGGGACTGGGGATAGTGGGTAAGAGGTAAAGGGACCATACTATCTTGCTTGGCTATGTAACACAAGAGATTTAAGAAGGTGATGTATATTTTATAATCTAAATTTGCCATAAACAAATCTGCTATTTCTAATATAATATAAACGAACAAACCAATAGGATAACCCCACATAGTGATAAGAACAGAAAAGAAAATGTAATACAGTTATGCATAATGTAAAAGTGACTGTGTGAATCTTTTGCCTAGGATCATGGGAGAAGTTCATCCTGGAAAACTGTCATTTGAAACAGCTCTTAAATGCAGAAAAATGTGAGGCACGTGAACATTTGAGGGAATATTTTCCAATCAGAAAACAAATATCAAAAATAAAAAAAAAATAGGAATGCCTTGGATGACAAAACTACTTTGTATTTTTGAGAGACAGAAAGAAAGTCATGATGACTAGGGCCTTACATATTGGATAGAAAATACAGATATATTTCAGTATATATTCAGTATATATTTCAGTATATATATTCAGAAGCCAATGTTTTTGTGATGCTGGCATTGTAGACCATCATGAGAAATTTGGGATGGTATCAATTGTCACCTAATTTTGGGGGGAAGGTGTAATTTGTTAACTATATTTATGCTTTAAAAATCTGACTATGGTTGCTCTATGTAAAAAGGACTGTATAACAAGAGTGGAGGTAAGGATATTAGTTTGGAGGTTACATTTGAAGTTTTCTTAGGAGAAACGATTATAGTTTAGAACAGGATTATAGTCCCAGAGAGAGTGAGAACTAGTGAAAATAAGATTCAGACATGAGCACATATCAAAAATAACGTGTTCTATGATGCGGCAATTCCACTTTTGTATATATACCCAAAAGAATTAAAAGCAGGGTCTCAGCCGGGTGCAGTGGCTCTTGCCTATAATCCTAGCACTCTGGGAGGCCGAGGCAGGTGGATCGTTTGAGCTCAGGAGTTCGAGACCAGCCTGAGCAACAGTGAGACACTGTCTCTGCTAAAAATAGAAAGAAATTAGCTGGACAACTAAAAATATATAGAAAAATTTAGCTGGGAATGGTGGCACATACCTGTAGTCCCAGCTACTCGGAAGGCTGAGGCAGAAGGATCACTTGAGCCCAGCAGTTTGAGGTTGCTGTGAGTTAGGCTGATGCCATGGCACTCTAGCCCAGGCAAAAGAGTGACTCTGTCTCAAATAAATAAATAAATAAAAGTAGGGTCTTGAAGAGTGCAAGGAGTTAGCTATGCTCCCAGCAAAAAATCGGGTCCCTTAGGCAGGGGTCATCACAAAGGATAAGAAAGTAATAGAAAATGGAAAATAATAGAAATAAAGGAATACACAGAGATGAAGGTATAGTTTTATAGATTTATAAAGCAAAAAGGCAAAGCAGGAGTACTTGGGGGTCCTCACAATATCCCCATCAATTGTGATGCCAAGAATAAAGTTTCACATGGGTATTTATAGGTACAGAGACCAGTTGCCAGGGGTAACAGATTTACATAATAATAGGTAGTTTGTTTTAGGTTAAAAGTCTTTCAAAAGGCTTCTATAAATCCCTTAATTAACTCTAGTAACAAAATCTTTCAAGGACAAACTTCTAAGTTCTAAGACAAAGCTATCACTTACCTGAATGGTTAAACAGAGATATAGTGGCTCCATATTTCTTTATCTAGTTATTGCAAATAGAGACAGGTGATCAGAAGTCAAGCAGGAACTGTCCCTTGGGCTAACTGTTTTAAGCCGCAGGTGTCTGTCTCTTGGGCAAACATTCTTTGATCAGCTCTCATCCCGTGGTTCCATGCAGACCTTGCTTTGTCCTTCAAAGCAGGCAAAGACCACAGGTTTGAGACTGCAGTGTCACCTTGGAAAACAGCTGCTACTGACCTTTGAGATGCCCTCCTGAGGTGGAGCAGTTTTGATATGCAAACTAACACATTCACATATTCCTTCAGGGCGAAGCCCTGAAAAACTCCTGATATCATTTCTGTCTCTAATATAGTAATATTAATTTATGGAGCAACAGAAGAGATATTTGTATACCTATATTTATAATACCATTGTTTACAATAGCTAAAATGTGGAAGCAGCTCAAGTGTCCATCAACAGATGATTGGATAAGCAAAATGTGGTATATATATATAGAAAAAAATATATACAATGGAATATTATTCGACCTTAAAAAGAATGGCAATTCTGACATATGCTTCAACAAAAATGAACCTAGACATCATTATGTTAAGTGATATAAGCCAGTAACAAGAAGATAAATACTGCTTATTTCCACCTATATGAGATAGAATAGCCAAAATCTTAGAGACAGCAATTAGAATGATGGTTTCCAGCAGCAAGGCATGGGGAGAGGGCAATGAGAAGTTATTGTTGACTAGGCACAGAGTTTCAGTTTTATAAGCTATAAGTTATAGAAAAGGATGGTGATGATGGTGGCACAGCATTATGAATGTCTTTAACACCACTGAACTGCATGCACCCTTAAAATGGTTAAGATGGTAAATGTGTGTTATATGTACTTGGACACAAGAAAAATTAATAAATTTAAAAATGTGCTCAAGGTATGAATGCTATAATAATTTGTATAAGTAGAGAAGACTTAAAAACTCAGATTAGTTGAGGGTGGAGGGAATCAAAACCTTTGTTTTATTTTAGTCATGTTAATTTTGAGTGATGAATGCCATACTCTCTTGAGGTAGGTGCTCAATAACATTTCTGAATAAATAAATGATTAAATAATCCAATAAGATGCCTATGAAAGGCATAAGAGAAACATAGACATACAAATATCACTTCAATTGGAGAAAATATATGTGTATATATGTGCAAGTGTGTGTGTGCATGTGTGTGTCCTTGTGTGTGCAGGCATGCATATATATATGTGTACACACATATATACATATACACACACACACACACACACACACACACACACACACACACAGATATGAGGAGAGAACTCTCAGGGAACACCAGAATTTAAAATTATAATAGGCAAAGAGTTCCTCTAAGAATACTGGAAAAAGTAGGCCTTAAAGTAGAAGAAAAATCAAGTGACTGTGTTGTCATAGGTTGTTATCTCACAATACAATTAGGTTAAAATATCAGATACATTGATATATCTAAATATTCAATTAAAAAAAACTTATTTCTTACAGGTCTCTGTACCAGTCTCTAAGACTGAGGGAACAAAAGATGTACAGGACCTAGACATTGTTTTTGAGACATTCATTCTAATGGGAGACGAGGGCATAAGTAGATACGTTACAAGATAATGTGTTAAGTGTCACAATTTTAGTTATCATCTTTTCTGAAACATTTTCTAAAGACAGTATGAGAAATTGAATGTCTCACGAAGATCCAAAATGACAAGTACAAGGTGATAAGAGAGTCTAATCAGGCTTATATTTCTCATGCAAATAAAATAAAACACAAAACATTCTTGGAAACCTGGAAACCTTTTCCTTGTTATACTGGTAACATTATTACCACAGCCAATTTTTTTTCTTTAAATATACATTAGAATTTGAGGTACTAAGTTAACTTTAAAAGAAAGAAGACGCCAAATAATACTAACTCAACTGTTGATATACTGTAATTTGGACCAACTTGAATCTAGTCTGGAGGATTTGGGGAGTATACACATCCTATAAATCATTGTCATAGATTATTGATATAATATTAAATGAGAGATTTTAAACCATTTCATTTTATATTATTGTACACAAGGTTTTCTTATATATTTTAATTTTTAATTGTAGAATACAACAGAGGAAAATGGAAAGCAAGCAAATTATCACATTCTTTATTGGTAAGATTCAGTGACAGAAGTTAAATGTTAAAATGTGCCTTTTCACTGAACCTGAATTATTTTGCGAAAATTTCAATGTTATTAATAATGTCCTATATGAGGGTATCGATGAAAAAAAAAATCACGTATTTTGAGCTCAAAGTGAAAACAAAGCAAATGTAAATCTATCATTATACTAAACTTAAAAACATTTAAATGACAATGCTAATCTATGGATTTTCTACAAAAAACATGGTCATCACATAATATATTTTTTTGTAGAAATGGATATAACATTGGTCAGGCTAACAGGCTGAGCTTTTTGTTGAGCACTCATCTGCCATACAAGAATGATGAAAACCACAAAAAGGCCAACTGACTCTATTTGTTTCTTGGACGACTGACAGTGACTTTCTGCTAAAAAAACAATGGTTCAGTTCAGGGTGTATGAACAATTACAAACTCTGAATCATTGCAAAGCTGAAAGAAGGAACTTTCATTTTATCTAGAACATTTAATGAAAAATTGAAATTATTAATATTTGCCAGTGAAAGCATATTAAAATATTATCACACTATTCTGGGCAATACTCCCAAAATATAGTCAATATTTAAATATGCAGGTGAAGTTAAAAATTGCTTATCTTGTTTATCAAAAATACTAACAGGTCTTATTTAATTAAATCACTCCTAAATATCACTAAAGTCAAAGTATAATATTTAATTAATACATGATTCAATGTGTAGATACATAATTTTTATCTAACTACTCCCCTAATGTATATTTAGGCAGTTTCTAATTTTTCTATATAATTTAATTTAAAAAGTGTTTAAATTTTATTAAACTACTAGAATGGGTTTGCAAAAACTAAAATGCTCCCCTATTTTTACTTCTTTTTTTTTTTCTTGATACTTTTGGATATTATTTCAAAGTCTATTTCAATGATTTTATATTACCTATTAGCTGTGGAATTAGTGGTTCAGGGATATAAGAAAGGATTAGACTTAATTTCAGATCAGTGTAATTTCGGTTGCTCTCATACCCAATGTTGTGCTTACTTTATGGTTTCACTTTAGGAGACACACAATCTGTAGATACTTGAGGGACTGTAACATATAACAGAGTTAAAAGGACTTCGAATTCTCTCTTCATAGCCTGCTAGAATTTAGAGACTTCCTGAGTCTCACTTTCTTCAGGTGAAAAAAGAAACATAACAATGCTACTGCTTAGAGATGTCATGGAAAAATATACATAAAGGTAGGAAACTATGTAGTATATAGAATAAATTCAATAAATGGCAGAAATTATTTTTATGGGTACATTTCAATCTTCCTAGAATTTGGGGAAGCTTTTAAATCACCTTCAAAAATAAAAGACTAAAACCAACATAAAATAAATAGATGCAGTTATTCATCAACGGATGCTACCTTCCTTTTATAAAAAATCAGCTTTTGTGACTGGAATTTTTCCAAATTAAGGAGGCCAATTTTCTTACAAATCCAGAAAAAATGAGTTATTTATATTTTTAAGAAAAGTAGTCCTGAAAAACAGGAATTTGAAAAAAGATATTAAAGGGGTAACAAGTATTTAAGTAATACGTGATAAACCAAATATAATGCATAATGCAAAAATTTATCAAATACATTTTAGATCAAAATTATTTTCTTAGTTAACCTTGTATTACTCAAAGTATACTTATTTATAACTAATTTTTTTTGCTCATAACATAGAATTAATATATTCTTTTGAACAATAATATCTTAAGTTTATCTATGAAACCTGAGGGACAGAACGAACAAATGGACAATGGACAGACCACATATAAAAGTAGAACTGTGACCCACAAATATGCAGCTAATAGCACAGAAAGTCACCCTATCATCTAGAGTAACCAGCCCAGGAGGTCGACCACTATCTCCGGCAAATACTGCTGGAAGCCAAATAATAACTCTTGTAAAAATAAGCCTAAAATATCTAGACCTTCATTAATAACTAATAGCTTCCTCAATTTTTGTCTCTGCTTCCAACACAGGAGCAATCAGAGAAAGCCAAATATACACTACTAACAAATCACATATGATGACCTGCTTCTAATTAGCCTTGCTCCAGCTTCCCCATGCTAACAGACTCTAATCAGGACATACCTGAAGCCTTCCATTTTTTCCACTATAAAACATTTCCACTCTTCTGCTGCCTTTGGGTCTCTGCCAAAGCACAAGTGATGATACTGACTCTATAGCAAGCTTTCAAAAGTAGATTTTGCTTGTTCTCATTTTGTTGGTCTTCATTTATTTCCACAAAAGAAAAAATATAAAATCATTAGTGACTTTGAATATTAACTGAACCTAAAAAATGAAAACACAGAATCAGTGTAATTAAAACTAAATGCTGACTCCAAGTAGATGCTCCAATTTCACCACTTTTTCTTAAAAAAAAATTAGCACCATCCAATGGCCACATCTCCTTCCTTAATATTTAAAGGCATGACCTGGCTATTTCAGCACACACCTTATATAAAGGGCCTGGAGAAGTAAAATGTTAACAATATACTAGTACGTGGCTCTTTAAGAACTGATGCAAAAAATATTTATAATTTTTTCTTTATATTTCAAATCATTGATATAAAAGGCTATAGAGTCAGAAATAAATGTTATCTTTAAAAATTGTTTCTATAGCAGGAGTAAAGAAATAATGAAGATTAGAGCAGAAATAAATAAAATTGAAACCAATTCAAACAATACAAAAGATCAATGAAAGAAACGGGTTTTTTTCCTTTTTTTTAATTTCAGCATAGTATGGGGGTACAAATGTTTATGTTACGTATATTGTCCTTGCCTCACCTGAGTCAGAGCTTCAAGTGTGTCCATCCCCCAGACAGTGCTCACCGCACCCATTAGGTGTATATATACCCATCCCCTCCTTCTCCCTCCCATCTGCCTGACACCCGATAAATGTCATCACTATATGTGCACTTAAGTGTTGATCACTTAATACCAATTTGATGGGGAGTACATGTGGTGCTTGTTTTCCCATTCTTGTGATACTCCACTTAATAGAATGGGTTCCAGCTCTATCCAGGATAATACAACAGGTGCTGTATCACTGTTGTTTTTGTGGCTGAGTAGAACTCAATGGTATACATATACTACATTTTATAAATCCACTCATGTATTTTTTCAAAAGATAAACAAAGACAGAGCTTTAGCCAAATTAACTATGAATAAAAGAGAAAAGACCCAAATAAGTATAATCAGAGATGAAAAAGGAGACATTACAACTAATACTATAGAAATTCAAAGGATCATTAGAGACTACTATAAGCAACTATTAATATATGCCAATAAAATTGGAAAACCTAGAAGAAATTGATCGATTTTCAGACACATACAATCTACCAAGATTGAACCAGAAATAAATCCAAAATCTGAATAAACCAATAGCGAGTAATGAAATAAAAAGTCTCCTATCTAAGAAAAGCCCAGGACCCGATGACTTCCCTGCTGAATTTAACCAAGCATTCAAAGAACTAAAACCAATCCTAAATAAACTAATCTAAGAAATCTAGGAGACGGCAATATTCCCAAACTCATTCTATGGGGTCTATATCACCCTCATACCAAAACCAGACAGAGAGACTACAAAAAAAGGAAACTATAGGTCAATATCTCTGATGAACATAGATGCAAAAATACTCAACAAAATACTAGCAAACCAAATAAAACAACACATTGAAAAGATTATTTATCATGATCAAGTGGGATTCACCCCAGGCATGCAAGGATGGTTCATATGCAAATCAAGCAATGTAATACATCATATCAACAGAACAAAGGACAAAAATCTTATCAGCTTATGCTAAAAAAGTATTTGATAAAATTCAACATCCCTTCATGATGAAAACTCTCAAAAAACTGGGTATAGATGGAACTTACCTTGACATGATAAAAGTCGTTTATGACAGACCTGCAGTGAGTGTCATAATGAATGAAGAGAAATTGAAAGCTTTCCTATAGATCTGGAAAAAGACAAGTGTTCCCACTTTCACCACTGTTATTCAACATAGTACCAGAAGTTCTAGTGAGAGAAATCAGACAAGAGAAAGAAATAAGGGCATCCAAATTGGAAAGGAAGAATTCAAATTATCTTCTTTGCAGGTAACATGATCTTATATCTAGAGAAACTAGAGTCCACACACACACAAAAAAAGCTATTGTAACTGATCAATGAACTGAGTAAAGTTTCAGAATACAAAATCAACATTCAAAAATCAGTAGCATTTCTATATGCCAATAGCAATCAATCTGAAAAAGAAACTACGTAAATCATCTGATTTACAATGGTTACAAATATACCATAATACCTAGGAATAAACTTAACCAAATAAATTAAGTATCTCTATAATGAAACTATAAAACACTGATGAAAGCAATCAAAGGGGACACAAGAAAATGAAACGATATTCTTTGCTTATGGATCGGAAGAAACGGTATTGTTAAAATGTCCACGCTACACAAAGCATTCTATAAATTCAATGTAATCCCCATCAAAATAAACAATGACAGTCCTCACAGAAATAGAAAAAATAATCCTACAGTTTATATGGAACCAAAAAAGACCCAAAATAATCAAAATCATCCTGAGTTAAAAAAGCAAAACTGGAGGAATCACATTAACTGACTTCAAATTATAGCTACAGCAACCCAAACAGCATGGTCTTGGCATAAAAACTGACACATAGATCAATGGAGAAGAATAGAGAATCCAGGAATAAGTTCACATATGTATAGTGAACTTATCTTCAACAAAGTTGCCAACAACATACAGTGAGGAAAGGACAGTCTCTTTAGTAAACAGTGTTGGGAAAACTGGATATCCATATGCAGAAGAACAAAACTAGACCCTTACCTGCCTCCATATACAGAAAGCAAATTAAAGTGGATTAAAGACTTAAATCTAAAACCTGAACTATGAAACCACTAAAAGAAAACATTGTGGAAATGCTTCGGGACACTGGTTTGGACAGGATTTCTTAAGTAATACTTATGAAGCACAGGCAACCTGAGCAAAATTGAACAAAGGGATCATATCCAGCTAAAAAGCTTCTGCACAGCAAAGGAAACAATCAAAAAAGTGAAGAGACAATCCACAGATTGTTAGAAAATATTTGCAAATTAGCCATCTGACCAGGGATTAATAACTAGAATATATAAGGGGCTCCAATAACTCAATAGGAAAAAATAAAATAATCTGATTAAGTAATGGGCAAAAGATCCCAATAGACATTTCTCTAAAGACAACATACAAATAATCAACAAGTATATGAAAAAATGCTCAACATCATTAGTCATCAGAGAAATGCAAATCCAAACCATAATGAGATATCATCTCAACTCATTTAAAATGGCTGTTATTAAAAAGAAAAGGAATACTGAATGCTGACAAGCATGTGAAGAAAGGCAACCCAGTTGATGGGAATGTAAATTCATGCAACCACTATGAAGAACAGTTTGGAGATTCCTAAAAACAGAACTACCATATACTTAGGAATCCCAATGTGGAGAATATAGATAAAGCAAGGGAAATCAATAAACTGAAAAGATATCCGCACTCATGTTTATTTCAGCATTATTCATAATAGCCAAGATGTTGAATCAACCCATGTCCATCAATGGATAAATTGGTAAGAATATTGTGGTACATATACACAATGAAATATTATATAGCCACAATAAGGAATGAAATCCTGCCTTTTGCAACAATGTGGATGGAACTGGAGAACGTTTTGTTAAGTGAAATAAGCCAAGCACAGAAACACAAATCTTGCATTTTCTCACTTATATGTGGGAGCTAAGTGTTAAAAAGAATTCATCTCATGAAGACAGAGAGTAGCATGACAGTTACTAGAGACTGGGAAGGGTAGCAAGGAAGGGGGAATAAAGTGGGGATAGTTAATGGTTGCAAACATACAGTTAGATGATTAGAATGAACACTATTTGATAGCACAAGTGACTATAATCAACAATAAGTTAGGGTGCACTGATAACTAAAAGACTGGAATTAGAATGCTCCTTCCAGAAAGAAATGATAAATGCTTGAGGTGATGGATACCCTAATTACCCTGATTTGATTAATTCACATTGTATGCCTGTATAAAAATATCATATGCACCCTATAAAGACTTCCAACTATTAAGTATGCATAATAATTAACAATAAAAATTTTAAAAAATTTAAAAAGTTTTCTACAAAGCTTATAGAAAACACACATCTAAATTGAATAGTTATTATTAGAAGTGATGACTACTAAATCAGGATGCTGGGAAAATGACTGGCTGCTGAGAATGGTATCATAGGATATCAGAAAAAAACTATTAAAAAGACCAAATGACTATTATTTAATGTCCTTATCTCTTAACACAAAGCAACTAAACATGCAAAAGTTATTTTAAAATAACTTTTTGTATTTTATGTAAAAACTTTTATATAACTTTTTATTATAACTTTTTATATAAAATAACTTTTATATTTTTTAAAGTAACTGGAAGCAAAGAGACAACTTATTGCTCTTTTTGTCTTCCCTGCAATAAAATTACCAAATTCCATATTACTAAGATTTTTAGACAATTAAAGGAATTACATAATATAAACAATTATTCAATATTATCCAATAATTTGAAATAATATATACATATATATAGCCACAGGAAAAAACAATACCATATGTTTAGCAAAAATTACATGCTTAATGCTAGGCAAGGTTCTTGTATAATAAATATATATTAGCTCTTTTAATAAGCTCTGCATGACTATTTAGAAAGGTATGATACAGACTTTCTGTTTTGACCATGACCTCACAGAACATCCCAAATCCTGTTTAATAGTCACTTGAAATAAAAACATACAAAAGCATCTGGTCTGGGACATTTCTTTTTTTGAATGTTTTTTTATTGCTGTTTCAATTTCAGTCCTTGATATTGGTCTGCTCAGAAATTCTATTTCTTCCTGGTTGAACCTAGGAAGGCTGTGTGTTTCTAAAAATTTGTGCATTTAGTCCACATTTTCCAGTTTGTGTGCATAAAGGTTTTTGTAATATTCATAAGTTATATCTTGAATCTCCATGGCATTGGTTGTAACTTCTCTTTTTTTTCCTCATGGAGCTTATCAGGGATTTTTCTTTTCTGTTTTTTGTTAGTTTAGCCAAAGGTGTGTCAATTTTGTTTATTTTTTCAAAGAACTGACTTTTTGTTTTATTAATATTCCATATAGTATCCCTGTTCTCAATTTCATTTAGTTCTGATTTGATCTTATTAATTTCCCTTCTTCTGCTGGGTTTGGAGTCAGTCTGCTCCTCTTTCTCCGGTTCTTTGAGTCGATTCATTAGGTTGTCTATTTATGATCTTTTTGACTTTTAGATATAGTCTTTTATGGAAATAAACTTTCCTATCCTGCAGAAATTATTCTACAACATCGAGAAAGATGGATTCCTCCCAAACACATTTTATGAAGCCAACATAACCCTGATACCAAAACCAGGAAAGGACACAACAAAAAAGGAAAACTACAGACCAATATCCCTTGTGAATATAGAGGCAAATATTCTCAACAAAATTCTAGCTAACTGAATCCAGGTGTTTATTAAGAAAATAATCCATCATGACCAAGTGGGCTTCATCAAAGAGATGCAGGGATGGTTCAACATATGCAAATCTATAAACATAATTCACCGCATAAACAGAAGCAAAAACAGAAACCATATGATTCTCTCAATAGATGCAGAAAAAGCATTTGACAAAATCCAACAACCTTTTATCATAAGAACGCTTAACAACATAGGCATAGACGGGGCTTACCTAAAAATGATACAAGCCATTTATGACAGACCCACAGCCAACATCATACTGAATGGGGAAAAATTGAAAGCATTCCCACTTAGAACTGGAGCCAGACAAGGTTGCCACTATGTCCACTTCTATTCAACATAGTGCTGGAAGTCCTGGCCACAGCAATAAGGCAAGAGAGTGGAATTAAAGGCTTACCAACGGGAACAGGAAAGATCAAACTCTCACTATTTGCTGATGACATGATATTATATCTAGAAAACCCCATGGATTCAACCAAGAGGCTCCTGGAATTGATAAATGAATTCAGTTAAGTCTCAGGATATAAAATCAATACACACAAATCAGAGGCTTTCCTATATGCCAATAGCAGTCATACCAAGAACCAAATCAAAGACTCAATTCCCTTCACAATAGCAACAAAGAAAATAAAGTCCCTAGGAATATATTGAATTAAGGAGATAAAAGACCTCTACAGGGAGAACTATGAGACATTGAGGAAGGAAATAGCAGAGGACATAAACAGGTGGAAAACCATACCATGCTCATGGGTCGGCAGAATCAACATTGTTAAGATGTCTATACTACCCAAAGTGATCTACAGATTCAATGCAATCCCTATTAAAATACCAACATCATTTTTCACAGATATAGAAAAATTAATTTTACACTTCGTATGGAATCAAAGAAGACCCAATATTGCAAAAACAATTCTAGTCAATAAAAACAAAATGAGAGGTATCAATTTACCAGACTTCAAACTTTATTATAAGTCTGTAGTAATCAAAACAGCTTGGTACTGGCACAAAAACAGAGCCAGTTTCACCAGTGGAACAGAACTGAGAACCCAGATATAAAACCATCCTCATATAGCCAACTAATCTTTGACAAAGCAGACAAAAACATACACTGGAGAAAAGAATCCTTATTCAATAAATGGTGCTGGGAAAACTGGATAGCCACATGTAGAGGACTGAATCTGGATCCACACCGTTCACCTCTCAAAAAAATCAACTCATATTGGGTAACAGACTTAAGCCTAAGGAGTGAAACTATTAGAATTCTAGAGGAAAATGTTGGAAATACTCTTCTAGACATTGGCCTAGGCAAAGAATTTATGAAGAAGACCCCAAAGGCAATCACAGCAACAAACGAAATAAATAAATGGGACCTGATCAAATTAAAAAGCTTCTGCACAGCCAAAGACTCTGTCACAAGAGCAGACAACCTACAGAATGGGAGAAAATTTTTGCATGCTACAAATCTGATAAAGGGCTGATAACAAGAATCTACTTAGAACTCAGGAAAATCAACAAGAAAAAATCAAACAACCTTATAAAAAAGTTTGCAAAGGACAGGAACAGAAACTTTCAAAAGAAGACAGAATAATGGTCAAAAAACATGTGAAAAAATGCTCAACATCTCCAATCATCAGGGAAATGCAAATCAAAACCACGATGAGATATCACTTATCTCCAGTGAGACTGGCCTTTATCAAGAAGTCCAAAACAATAAATGTTGGCGTGGATGTGGAGAGATAGGAACATGAATACACTGTTGGTGGGACTGCAAACTAGTGCAACCTCTGCGAAAGCAATATGGAGATACCTTAAAGAGATACAAATAGAACTACCATTTGATCTAGAAATCCCATTACTGGGTATCTACCCAAAAAAACAAATGACACTCTATAAAAAA